>NIUQ01002288.1:0-23417 GCA_002796945.1 Plectus sambesii
TCGTTTGATTGACGCAGAATTTGAGAAAGTGCTTTTTTGTTAAGCTTGAGAAACGCTCAAAATGTGAAGCTGAATAGTGTCACAGAGAAATGAGCGAACTTGTGTTCTCAGTAAACATGCTCAACTGCAGCTCGATTGAAAGAGGAATGGATGACAACGTTCATTCCTATTGCTATTGTGGGATCACGTGAAAGTTCACTGCCTAAAGCATCAGAGACCATGTTTTGTTGGCTCTATCAATTAGCGTCGAGAGCGCTGACATTTTTCAAAAGCACATTTCGCATAGTATATTATTGTCTAGCTGTTATCAGACTACCGTTTGATATTTATTGCACATTATGGGAGGGTGGATTAATAGATTAGTTGTTTGCTAACGAATCTCAGCTGCTGAGTTCGAATCCAATATATCGTCCGTGTTTTTGCTCTTTCGAAACTTTGTATTTCGATTACACTCAGCTACAGTGGAAACCGAATAAGTGCCCATGTTTTGCAAGTCCCATGTGCAACTTTTGAATTGAATCATGTCCGGATTAGTGCAAATAGTTTTCTTGACAGGTCGATGGGTATTTTCAAGACGGTTTCTACTGTACTTATTACGTACAGTGGAATTCGTATTTAAAGGTTTCGGTAATAACGGTATTTCGTTTATACCGGTCAAAACTTGCTGGTCCCCCGCCCCGGTAACCGGTATAAACTAATTGCACTGTACGTAATCTTAATTTTCTTAAGTCGCAGATATTTTACGATAGATGAACCATGTAGGAATTGTCAGCTTAGTGCTTAATTGAGCGAAAAAAGCGCGCGCACTCCTTCATCATGATCCATCATGATGAAGGCTTCTACTCGTAGGCAGTAATCGATAGCACATCGGGGCCAATCGATGGCAAATCGGCGCCAATCGAAGGCATATCGCCGCTAATCGAAACCTTTTTTTTCATAATGATCTTGTTGAGTGACATTTGGGTGGGGTCACACCCTTATGCACTACTCCGGGTACAACTGCATACAAAAGTTGCACACGGGGCTTGAAAAACATGTACACTTATCCGGGTTGTACTTATTCGGGTTTTACTGTAATATCATTTTTAGAAGCTTTACCCCAAAACACCCTAGCATGCAAATTTTCAGCGATATCTAAAATTTTTTGCCAACTTTGCCAACCAGTTTTCGATGCTTAAAAAAGCTGATCTTTGGCTTTACTCTCGAAATGTGAAAATGACCAGTGGCGTAGAGAAATAAATGAAGGAACAGATTCTCATGCTTATATTGTGTTGTAGCATTCTGGAAAATATACGAGCACTCCTTCATCATATGAAGGCTTCCTGCTCGGACGGGAGGCGTACAGTCCAACGATCATTTTTTTGACGGGACAGTTCAACGACACGACGCATTGCTGACAGGATATTTTATTGACGAGCAATGAATGTGAATAGCTAAAACATAGGGAAGTTATATCCCACTTAGCGCATGCTTGCAGTAGAGTCATTCACGTGCACTTCGTCAACTTTGACTTTTTACGTATGGTATTCGTTTTGAAAGCAATTATACCGACAGACTGGCCAATTGGTAATTGACAGGGGATTTATAATAGCAACGGAGGCCAATTAGAAGGGATAAAAGAGTTAATTTGATAGGGCAATTAATGAAGAAGGGAACAGTATATAACGTTAGCAAGATTGTTTGATGCATCTCAACTGCTCTCTCGCATCTCTATTGGACTTCATCTGCTCACTTTTTCCCGCTTAAGCATTTGTATCTATCCACTTTTCCCTGTTTATTTATCCCCCATCGCATCGCTACCGTCAAAAATGGGAAGAGGTATGACCGCACAAGCCAGGGCCACCCGCGAACGAACAGTTCATCGGAATCACCGGAGACTTATGGCTTAGAAGGCGGAGGAGCGCAAGCTGGACTGCATCAAAGGCTACAATCAAATAGCTAACAAAATGGACTGACTACCTTCGGGCAATTGCTCACAACCTTTTGCTATGACTATCATTTACTGCTTGTTCTTTTGCCTAACACCTTTGTCAATGTCTTTCTGATCATTCCTGAATAAGCTTACGAACAGGCGCTCGTCTCAACTGAGCTGCTACATATTTCTCATCAGACCAATCCGTATCTGGTCAATGAAATAACATGTCGATGAACTGTCCGCGCCCCTCTCGTACACATCAGTTGCTGACAAATCGTCACCAATTGAAACCTATTTTTACGTAATGTTCTTATTTCGACTTTCAAATGTTTGTATCTCTGCGAAAGACGAAAACGAAAAATGCCGCGACACAGCCATTTGAAAGTCGAACAAAAAGCGCAGTTACTTATTAGTCAACCTAAAATATTTGATCGATTGATGTAGCCTACAGAAAAACTTTATGAAAAGGTTCGAAAGAATTAGATTCGATCGGCAAAAGGGTCAAGCTACGAAGCGCTACATTGTGAGAGGTCTATTCGCTTATTTACCCAGCGTATCATTGTGCGCCATCTGTGGAAACTTTGCTCTCATACCATGTCATGAGCATGCAGACAAAGGCGTTGTCAGCGTGACCAACGACTGTTGATTACAAAAGTTGATAATGGTTGGATCACCGATGGATGCTCATTTACAGCTGGAATGTCACGTTATGCATTGAAAAGCTACTGACATCCGTGAGACTTTGAATCTCCATCAAGTCTGCATTCGCCAAAAAAGCTTACGAGTAATAAAAGTTATGCATGGTGTGAGTTTTGACATTTAAAAAGCCATCACATTCTGTGCTGCAGGATAAATCGTTTTATCGTACATAACTTTAATTACTTGCAAGCTCGTCTGACGAATGCAGACTTGATGAAGATTCAAAGTCTCAGATGCCAGGAGCTTATCAACGTAAAACGCGACATTCCAGCTCTAAACGAGCATACATCAGTGATCCCTTATCAACTTCTTTTGTAATCAGCAGTCTTTGGCCATGCTGACAACGCCCTTTCGTGCGCATGCATGTGACACTGTCTGAGAGCAAAGTATCCACAGATGGCGCACAATCACACGCTGGGTAAATAGTCCTCTTACAATCTAGCGCTTTACGATAAGGGGTGTTTTACAAAGATCGATGAGACCATTCCAAAGCCGTTATAAAATTCGCTGTAGCCATCACCATGTCACTTGCTATCCTAGTTTGCTCTAACCGTCTCCGTCACCCAAGAGGAAGCTGAGATGTCGTCCCAAACCATCGTCATCGCCCTGATGCTGCTTGTTGCCATCGCAGCTGCGGCACCCAAAGGCGATTTCGTCTCTGACTCCCGTGACAAAATCATCGCTGCAGTTGTTGAACATCCTAAAAACCCTACTGCTAGGGCTACCTGTGGTATGTACTTTGAATTCCTTTAGCGTTTGTTTCACTATCGTAGGGTTCATTTTTTCGGGTTCCCCCTTCAACAGTGTGAGAGAGGGCCCGCTTTGGATGCGACAGTAGATTATGCGATCGGCCGTCGCATGCCTGACACCACACCCGTGGTACGTTCTTGGTGCCATATTTCGCCTTACTTTTTCAGAAGCAGAATCTTTGACATTAAAAACTACGTTACATCAGTGTGCTATCAGCAGAGGGTTAAAATTAAGAGGAAGGGAAGCTGAAAAATCTATTTCGCTCATATCCTGTAATGCATGTGTCTTTGTTCAATGTCTCTTTTTCAGGGGGACAACCAACAGAATTGCAATGTCTTTTGTGTCACTGTACCTGGTTGAACAATGTGTGTACCGGCACCGCTCCAACTTGCTAAGTTCTCACCATTCACCTGCACACCCTATCGCGAGCACGTTTTCGACTCGGCAACCATGATATCAGCTGGAATGTATCAAATGCAACAATCCAATATCAATTAGCGATAGTATTCGGATGTGATTAATTTAATGCACATGAATGGACCGGTGATTACAAACATACTGTACATGTTCTAAATGCAAATGATATTTAATAAATAAATGTACATTTCTCCTCTCTCTGATTTGTGCATGCAAAAACTAACTCGACAATTCGAATTAATTTATGAGAATTGTAATAAAATTTTTAGCGTAATAGTGAAATTTAATATTACGCTATTAACAAATGAGTTTTTTTGAATGGGAATCGTTTTGGAACTCAAGCGCCTTAAACTAGAGTAAAGCATTATTGACAGGGATCAATGAAAATATTGCTTTCGTATTATTTTTCGTAAGTTCGGTGCTGAGCGCAAGACTTCATTGCTTCGAAATTGAATTTAAGTATAGCACAATGATAGTTACACCATATTTTATTAGTTCGGCGTAGACATCCTCATCGAATTGACTGCAAACTACATCTTACTTGTGATAATCACCACGGCTTTACTGTAGGATATGATTAGGTTTTAGAGGGCGCACTGCATTCTCGGCTGCACCAGTATTTCTTTATGTACCATGGGCACTTTTTATGCCAATTCATTTGTTTTATAGGTAGCTTTAACTGACTAAAGTTTACGTGAGGCAAACCGTGTTTTTCGTGAAAAATTTGGGTCGATATCTGACGAGAAGTTGACGACGTCCCTTTCCAGTTTAACCAGCTGCATCATTATGAAATCTAGATCAGATAAATATCTCACTTTAGCTTAATAGAGCAGAGTTAATGGTATTCGTTCCTGCTATATTGCAGCTTTCATTAGTACGTGTGATACAGTCTCATATGGCCATTAATGTGGCTGTCAAAAATCGTACAAGCACACTAACTAGTAGATACTGTATTTAAGTCGCATTAATATAGTGATTAAGCTAGAATCACTAAGAGATAAAGCATATGAGATAGCAGATGAGCTTGAAAACAGGACATGACGTAAAATATTGGCAGCATATAGTTTTAGCAAGTCTTCTTATCAGCACTGCGATCGCACAGCACACGTGGCAGCGTGTGGCGGCCAATTTTCCGCGGAAAAGGCACATAGTGACGTTTCTACATAAAAAAATGGACATCCATGGTAAATTCTTGCACTAACTTACTCTTTATAGGGACTAGGGGACTTTTTTGGTTGTTCATGATATGGCGCTGAACGTAAATCCCTACTTGAGTCTCGCCAGTATGATGCATACAGAAATAGATGTATTTCTCGTGCATCTTCACTGGTAACTCTGACGTCGTTTATTCACACGTGATGCTTGTTAAACGCCTTATTAAGATGACACACTAAAGATGAAAAAACGCGGATACGGTTAATAACTATGCAGATGTGCTTGTAAACGGGACGTTACTTGAAAATGAATATTTACAAATACAATCACTTGCTCTGTACTGAAATATCCATCACCGTGTTGAAAGAGATGTTAGAGCATCGCATTATGAAGGGGTATCATTCTTACCCTCATATTTTGAAAGGATGCCCGGCCAAAATCGCCTTATGACGTTTACTTTTGTTGATTTCTCCTGCAATGCAATTTTTATTGCCCGCTAAATAAGAATGCACATGTCTTATCTCAATGTTAGCCAACTTTGAGCATAACAATCTACGGTTAAAAATCCTCATCTCAAAATATTAGGGGTCAACCGATAACTTGGCGGCGTTCATAATACTACTGTTTTATTGCTTGATTGATGTTGTGATTTCATGGCAGACATTTGATCTATGGTTCTCCGACCGGTTTACAACGGATCGCATTACAGTAACCGCCCACGCTCCGATTACATCACATAATTTTTCGTCTTTCCTCCGATGAGAAGGCCGTCTCAAGAGTTATGACTCGTGTTGACTGCATGAGGCAATAGGAACCGCGTGTCAGCGTCCATCATATCATTAAACGTCCGCGCCATGTCATTCGCCGACTGCGATCTTTGCTCACGGATGTTGGGNACTGCATGAGGCAATAGGAACCGCGTGTCAGCGTCCATTATATCATTAAACGTCCGCGCCATGTCATTCGCCGACTGCGATCTTTGCTCACGGATGTTGAGCTGGTTTGAGTATACGGGAAAGCGGCCTACTCCGCCCTACAGCAAAACTTTATAATCTCGACCCCAAACGTACTTGTCCTTCACGTTTAGTTTTGTGTTTCGACAACTCAGCTGACCAAGATTTTCTCTACTCGCGTGCTACGCGGCCAAAACACCATGAACCACAACAAGAAGATGATTCTTGCCTTTTGCTTTGTCGCTCTGTTCGTCTCCATTTCGTTGGCTGATGTCGCCGACGATGATACGGTAGAGAGCAGAAGTAATCGGTAAGTAATCTCATTTGGTTCAGCGCTTTTACTGATAAAATTTACAGCCAACTTTCATGATGATCATTTATCATCGGCATAATATTTTTCTGAATAGCGCTTCTGCACGAAAATCGAATCTAAACGGACAGCCTAGCTGGCGGTAGAAACGTTACGAATAGTGGCTGTTGTCTGAGGCTTATCTTTACCAATACTGTGCTAGGTGGTATCTTTCCATTCACGGTTTTATGCTTAAAATCTATACTGCAAGTTTTTGAAGGTTATTGGGAGCAGCAAGATGGGTACCAATAGCAGACTGAGCATTCTCTTTGCGTTCTAGAGCAAAACGACACTGGAGAGGTGGATATGGAGGATACGGCAATGGCGGCTACGGCGGATACGGCAATGGATATGGCGGCTACGGCAACAGCTATGGCGGATATGGTCGCGGATATGGCGGCTACGGCAACAGCTATGGCGGCTACAGCAATGGTTACGGCAATGGCTACGGCGGCTATGGCAACGGCTATGGCGGTTATGGCAATGGTGGATACGGATATTATGGAAAGTAACCAACAGTAGAAGGTAAGGATCAAATAAAATGATTAAAAATTGCGTATATGAACAAGCGAAGTGTCAATTTAAAAAACTTGAAGTACTACTTCAGTATTTGTTTAAATTTGCGCCTAAAGTTTTATGTAAGCGAACGATGACCTATATGTAAGGACTTTTATGGAAGCTTACAATTTTAGAATAGTAACTAACCAGAGGTAATCAGTGAGAACTGCAATTGCGTGAAAAAGAGTGAAGTTCAGTTCGTCATCTTTTCCTTCGTCATAAATCTTTAGTAGGGAAACAAGGGACTTAACACAGGTATCTTTGACTGGGCCTCAGGTGTGTCCTTTATGAAAATGCAAAATGACTAAAATTTTACCATCGAAGTTTAGTGTTTCTCAAATATATACAATAAATTTCCTCGTTTTTGATTTACAAATATTATTGAAACTTATTAAATATCGTTGCCAGTCATTTATAAATGTTCGATTTCACCACTAACTTGATAAAATTTTCACAAATCTTTCACGGCCTGCACAAAACCGACCGGAGTGGGGAACAGAGTGTTTATATGTTCAAATACAATAAAACATCGTTGTTGATCAAATGGCCGGAAAATGAGCGGCTCCTAAAAGGAAACATCTTTCCCCTACCAATCTGCGCTCTATCTCTGAGAACATTTAAGAAGTTAAATAATACTTGCTAAATAATATTTCAAATCTGTAGATATAATGGGTGGGTTTCACATCGCGTACTTTAGCTAAAGTCAGACTTAAGGCCTATCTTTTATCATTGCGTTATGTCCGACTTAGCTAAAGTACGCGATGTGAAACCCACCCATTATGATGTTATATGGTGTGAGTACTTTCAGGAAATCCGGTTTCAAAGAACTAAACCCGTGCAACAAGCCAACGTATGGTTTTGCCGTGAAACTCATGCCCCATACTTGTGCATGTTTCATTACCATTCCTACTATGTAACTCACTATGGCGGGTATTGTATGAATACTGCAATAAAAGGCTTATTAAAAATCAAAGTGTGGTGCGAACACAAATTATCAACATTTAAAGGGTTAATTGTACAGGGTATTTCAGAAAATGGCTGCAAGGTTTTAAAAAATAAAGACCGCGAGGTACGCCGAACTACATACCACGAAGGATAACCTTAGCGAGGACCTTCATATTGAGGGATGCACGGGAGCTGCATCTTCAAGCGGTGCCTGATAGAGGTGAAAAAGTTGCAAATGCCCATACCCTAAATTTCAAATTTTTTCGTTTTCTGAAGCGCAGAATGTGAGAGCAGCAATTGAGGGTCGATGAAAAACGTTGCTGAGGCACGGACATATTGACTGATATGCTAAAGTCCTCATGATTCGCAAAGTATCTTAAAAGCGACACCGACACATTGACTTCACTGAATGAGTACGCTATATCAATATTTTTCGTTCTGTACTTTTTAAGAAGTTTTTGACTTGAAAGTTCTTTTTGTCTGACATTAGTAAACAAACAGCGCTTACTGGTTGCATTTTAGTCAGTTTTATACGAGTTCTACATATGGAACTGGCCACATAAGCTTTTTACTAACAACAAAGACTGTTTTAATATTCTTATAACAGATCGATAAAACTCGAAGATTTGCGCATATTAATCAATGCGTATATTGTCCTTCTTTGAACGCTTACTATTCATTGTGGCCTGCTTGTTCACTGGAAAGTCTGGTACCTTGGTCCGCATCAAATTTCATAAGCAGTGTTCATTGTGTGCATCATACGTTGCATTGCGGTGATTGGGATATTAATCACGAAGGTGAAACATGTTTTTGCTTCATGAATAAACGTATTTCGACCGCGATTAATACATGCACTATGCACTCACAATTTACCATATTACTAACTGTTGAAATATTATTCTTTTAGTTTGCAATTTTAGAATGGAGAAATATTTGACGTTGATTGCTATCATAGGGATTTACATTCAGTCGACGAAAATTGCCAATGGACAACTACCAGAAGCAAGGCAGCGTCAAAAACCTAACCGAGAACAGGTTTTCTATATATATTTTAAATTTTGTCTTATAAACATTAAAATTAGAGCGCTTGCGCTTTTCGAGATTATTAATGAATGAACCGTTTCGAAGTTTGCTCGATCAGGTAGACTAAAGTGTATTTGGGATTTTTGGATTACTGGTGAGCCAAAGATCGAAAATGTGACCTTGTTTTAGAGCATATTTTACAAATTAGTAAGTATCATTTCCTTCATTCGTTTTAAGCGAACTTTGCTCACTTTTATGACTTCATACTTTTTCTTTTGCTTTTCGCTTAGAGAAAACTTTTGCGTGAATGACTACCGCTAGAGAAGAGCATATTCACCGTAAAACGATGATAAGGTATAGATTGAGGTATCATAACCTGAAAAACTTTGCTGAACTTGTCCCATTGTCGCGGATCCTAGTTTCTACCATTTGGTAGTGGTAGAGGAGCGACGTCGCTCTCTAGACCAATTTAGTGAAACTGTCGCAATCAAAAACTGCTCTAATTACAACAGATGTCAAAGTAATAATTTTTTGAAATAGTCCCGTCGTTTTTAACAATACTTTACGACGGCCCTGAGCCTAATAGAGTCTAAAGTAATTGTAAAAATGCTCGAAATAATTGATCAAATGCGCCAAGATACAGTGGTTGCATCGAAATGCGGTATCGGTAGAGCGCCATTAGAACCATTTATGGCTTGAAGATCCTTAATTGAGTGTCTCGACATGGACAAGCCCTGTGAAATTTTCATAGGCGTCACCAATATATCTTTATACTTATTTTCTAGCTATAATAAGAGCTTTACTTTTTCATGCACCTGTACCATTTGAGAAAAGTTTAGCTGAAGAAATATTTGATGGGACGCGGAAGTAAATTAAACGAAACCGACCTGCAAAGGATGCACGAATCTCTGATAAGAATGCGTAGAAAGGTCATTCAAGAGTATGCAGGAAGAACTCTAAAGGTAATTATTCTCAGGTTAATAAAGGCAACGCAACGAAATGTTAGATTGACAAATATATAGCGTGAGAAAAAAGATCCCCATTATCAACAATGAACACCAGATCAGGGAACCCCGTCGTGATCAGACGTTAAGTACTTCAGAATAGCTGCAAAAAAAGGTATTTTCTTTCAGCAATCTAGCCATTTTACAGTTTGGGGTCTTTAGTGTTGCTTAGTAGTATCACTCAATTTCTCATAACTCTATGATATTTTTAGAGAATCCCACAAAATCCTGAGTACAACGTGGTAGAAGGACAGCCTCAAACTATTCCTCAGATCAACGTTGACATGACAGACTATTTGTACCAAAGCGATATAGTGCTACCTCCTGACCACCTTGATAGCTTGTTACCGCCGACTTTGAATAGCAACAATCGACGAAAACGGAAAGCAACCACTGTTGCAGCTTGGAAATGGCCTACTTCTTCAACTGGATTTATTCCATACTTTTTGGATGCTAGTTTAAGTAAGCAAATTTCATCTTCAGCTGGAATAAGTGTAGGACATTTTTAAGGGGAAGAACGTGCTCCTTACAAAAAGAAAGCGGTGAGACAAGCGTGGGCTGCCCTATTCCATTTTTATGTAGTTAATTTTAATGATTCCTATCTTTAAGAGACAAAAATTACGCTATTCTCAGAAGTGGGCGCAGAGGTATGACGAGACTACTCCCTTCAAAATCACCCGGCTAGTGCTCTCCAGGGGTCCACTGGTGCCCACCTCTGATTAATTTTAACCCTGCGTCCATCCATGTTCCATCTTCTAATTGATGTTATATCTTTTACATCTTATTGAAAATCTTATATTCTTTTTTGAAGAAGTTTTAATTTGTCGATATGGAAAGTTTGTTGCCATGTTCGTCCTATCCATTCTTATTCATCATGTTAACTTGTGAAATTACAGTCCAAGGAAGATGAGTGATTCAAGCAGTTTTCATATTGGCTCGGGTTGATTCTCTGTGTTATCCTTACTTGCCAAAGCGGCTACAATAGCGTCCACTCTGTGCAGCTTGGTACTCTATTAATATAGTCCATTTATCAATTCTAAATGTTGCTCGGAGTAAAGTGTACAGAATTCGGGCTCACCAACGGCATTAATAGCGTTGACTTATTGATCAACGAGACGTTTTATGATCCATGCATCACTTCTCGTATTTTAATTTTGTCTGCAGCGCAACGGAAAAAGGATGTAATCACTCAAGCGCTACAATTCTGGCAGGAAAACACATGCGTCACATTCAAGTTGAATGGCGCCGGCAAAAACTCTCTGCTTTTCTTTAGCGGGGGTGGTTGTTACTCGTACGTTGGAATGATTGGAGGGCAACAACAGATATCAATTGGAGATGGATGCGAATATGTTCGTAATGCTCAAAAACTTTGACATATTTTAACTGCTAAATTTTTAAAAACTCCAAATACTTCAACGGGAAATTAAAACTACAGATCTACCTAATGTTTTTTCACTTATAATGCAGTAACTATTACTGAGTGTAATATCGCTAATTACAGCAAGCTGTCTCAAACATGTTTTCGCGCTCAGTAAAAGAACATTTTATTCCTATCGTGCATACGAAATTATGATAAAAAAAGGAAGGGTAAGCAGCAGAGACACACCAGGCCGCGAAACGATGCGTCTGATGAGCATTCAATGGGAAACGCACCTAAAAATAATGATAAAATTAATCTTTTCCGGCGTTTAGTAACTTGCTTTAGGAATAATCTCCCACGCTGCATTTTTAATAATGATGCATTAATCATGAACCAATTTTAAGTTTGGGATCGTTACTCACGAGGTAGCGCATGCTCTCGGCTTCTACCACGAACAAGCTCGTTATGACCGTGCGCCGTTCATTTCGCTCAACTTAGCGAATATATTAGCAGGAAGTGAAGATAATTTCAACATTCAAACAGCGATGAATTTCTACGGCATCCCATATGAATACGGTTAGTCACATGCTCATTTGTCTCAGCCCCTAACTTGAACTGAACAGCTAAATTGTTTAAGTACGACTATTTCTTTTAATCATATTCGGTGAATCAGCTCCCGCTTATTATTGAAAATATTACACATTTTCTTTAAGCATTGAATTGCCGATAAATTCAACCAGTTTGAACCAAAGCTGTAAGGCAACTCTTTTACTTTTTGCTCGAATTTTTGAATTTGCACGACTATATTGTTCCTTGAAAGAAACGAGCTGTTCGAGGATAGAACTCTTTCGCAAAATCATAGTGATAGAAATTTGGTCAAGCCGAATCGGCTACTGAAAAAATTGCTTCGAAAGAGCCCAAACGCTTCGAAGATTTTTTCCTATAATCGCCCTTCTTTTAATAAACTTTTTGCATTTATTAAGGTAAAAAATATCATAGCCGCAGCAGTGAAATTGCAGCTAACAGTTCAGCCAAGTGGCCATATTATTGTTTGCGTTGCCTTTTGATCATTCTGCTAAATCATAAATGTTACACTTGCGTTCAATCGAATATGTTAATGAAAGTCGAAGTCACGGTCATAACTCAGTTGAAATGTCCCAAGGCGGCCAAATTATCATATTATTATTGCAAAGTATGAGTAGAATATAAATGAAAACGGACTGAATAATTAGGACGCAAAAGATGCTGGTAAAAGCTTGAAAGGCGTTTTACATTCTGATTTATGTACGCTGACACAAAATTACAACATTTCCAGCGATACGCGCCTTTCATACATTGTTATTCGAGTATTAAATGTACATATTACATTGTGCGTATTGCGACTATTTCTTCTAATGTCGAAAGCACTCGGGTCATTTTTCAAAAGGAAGAATCTAGCCTTTTAAACGCCTCTTATTTTTCAGGCAGCATAATGCACTATTCGAGCACAGACTTTTCAAAGAATGTATCAATTCCGACAGTTGTAGCCACCGACCCGTATTATCAGCAAACAATGGGTCAAGGAAAAGGACCTTCGTTTCTCGATGTTCTCGAAATGAATCGCTACTATGGTTGTGATAGTAAGATAGAATCGTTTGCTTGGCTTCAAATTTCATTAACGGCAATACAGCAGAAAATCAAACTGATAACTCCATTTAGAGATATTTTAAAGTTTCAATTGGTTAATTTTGAAGCAAATATCGTTTTTCCACATCCCTCAGTTCACCCTAATTGATGCAAAATTCATCTGTTACAAGCATACCAAGAACTACTGAGGAATTAGCAATGCGATAGTGATATTTACGAGTTTAACATATGTAATACAAACTACTCGGAATCAGGAATACGAGTGCTCGGATAATTTCCCTACTGAGGCCCGAATGAAAATTTCTTTTGCACCACAAGCGTAATTTTGCACTCCGCCAAGAGCGCCGAACGTAAATCCCGAGCGAAATGCTTAAAAGCGCTTCTTGTGTTCACTTTTAATAATCAGAAAGGCTAATTATAGTATTATTTCTTTGGCGTTCTGGCAAAATAAATATTTTTTATTTTATGAGCTGCCCAGGTAAGAATATCGCTCTTTGAATGCGAAAATCAGGGCTGAGTACAAATGTTTTCTCTCCCTCCCTTTATCCATTCTTGGATGTGTACTCCTCGATGAACCCCTCCCTCTATCAGTGTTCTTCACTTTGGATAGGTTGTTCAACAAAACCTTGAAATTTTCAGACGCGTGCAGTTCGGCAAAATTAATCGTTTGTCAAAATGGTGGATATCAAGACCCAAAGAACTGCAGTCTCTGCAAGTGTCCATCAGGATTTGGAGGACAGTTTTGTGATCAAGTTCAGCCGGCTGATAACGGAAATTGCGGCGGCGTGCTAGTGGCAACTTCAAAGTGGACTACGTTTGCAGCGACAGTGGGTACCGCAAATCTCACTGATACACCCACAACTTGCTATTGGCATATAACAGTTAGTACATTTCGACTTAAATGTAACCTCGTGTGTTGCGCTGCAACAGGAACGAAGAGCAAACTCATGCGTTTTATGCAAATATCCCGCTGAATATTAAACATCTGATTGAAGCATATTTTCAATCATTTAAAATTAGCTCATATTGCTATTATTTTCAGATTTCTATTTGTATTCATTTACTACAAACTTTCGCTTTGATAAAAGTACAATAGAATACCTGAATCTTTCATATTGTAATAATATTCTAAAGATTTGATGTATCGGATAAATTCATTAGAATATTTCTGAAAAATGCCCAGTTATCTAGTCGATCTACTGATAATTTTGCGTTAAGCCGCATAATTTTTTGCATCAGGATTGCTATGATAAGTATTCTTGACTAGGCTCCAACAAACACGAAAGCTCAGGTGCGCTTGACACGTATTAGCGGCTCTTGCTCTGCTGGATGTTTCTGGAACGCCATCGAATTTAAACCAAGTGGAGACTATCAGAAAACTGGATATCGGTTGTTTCAGTTTCTGTGCAGAAAGTTGTCTAAATTGGAATCTTTTCAGTTACTGTTGCTTGGCTGATATCGCAAACGTCCCATTTACGAGTGTGACAAATATTATACCTGTAGTCGCATATGGCGCTTTTAGTATGTCGTTTACAATACAGTATCAATACGGTAATGAGTTATAACATTTAACTTACGTATATAATTTAAAATTGCTTTAAGTGAGTGATAATACAACGGAAACTTTAACTTCTTCTTCAACTGCAAGTAGCAGGACGTCAACTGCAACGTCAACTTCATCGACCATAACTACAACACCTTCCACAACTAGCACAAAACCAACTACTACTACAGCTACCACCACACCGTCTACCACTTTAACTTCTACAACAACGACGAAACCCACCACAACAGCTACCACAACATCTACTACCACTTCAAGTACTATAACACCATCAACTACGTTAACATCTAAAATAACGACGAATCCTATCACTGCAAGCACCACTTTGCCAACTGCTTTAGCAGCTGCAACTTCAACTGCATCGACACTTGCTACAACAAAACCAGTGTCAACAACTACGACAACACCATCGGGGACAACGAAAACAACCATAACAACTTATACTTCAACTACAGCATCTACAACTGCAGGAACGCCAACATCAACGTCGACAACGATGCCAACGACTACTCCGGCAGCAGCAACTTTCACCACACTTGGAGCGGCAATAATAACTACAAGTACTATTGCAACTACAACATCTGCTTCAACCAAAACAACAGCACCCGCAGCGGTAAGCACTACTGTCACAACAACGATTGTTGCCAAAGAAGGTCCTACGACGACGACTACTGTAATCACAACGACTACAACAGTAAATCCAATCAGTAGCGTTTCAAACGTGACATCAAATATTAACTGTGAACAAGTATTAAATTCCACCGAATGCCCAAAAAATGGCATTTGGTCCGATTGGACGCCAATTACAAACTGCACTGACGAATGTGGAGCGTGTGGGACGCAGTCGAAATACAGAACTTGCTTATCAGCCAAGCAAGGCTGTCCTTGCATGTAAGTTTTTCTAATTTTAAGTTAGGCAAACGTTGCATTTATTTGCTCCACATAAAATCTTTCCATTCTAACTGACATAACAAGGATTGAGTGGATAATATAAATTTTGAAGCATGAGATCCGTTTTTTCTAAGCACCGAGTCTTTTGTTCAGAGCCTTGGCACAATGGACAAAAAGTGTTCTGATTTTTCTGAAATTTGGTATACTGGGGTGCTTTAGGGTGAAACTTACGAAAATGATGTCGGATTTTTTCACAAAAGTTTTCGCTTCGAGATAAGGCGGGAAATTCAAATTTGTGTACTGACATAACAGAATTTGTCAGAATCAATGTTTTCATAGATCAATCGATTGGGGATGATGAGACGAATCTGTATATGGGCTCGAATTAAAAATTGGTGCAGAACCTGAAAAGTTATGCAAGAAAGAAAAGTCGAATTTTCAAAATTGATGCACCCTGGGATTGCAGCCCTAGCTCAGGGCTATCCAACGACATCATGAAAATGGCCAAACGATAGTCATGCACGGGTCGCACACTGAGCCCGAACATGATGCACCCCATGTTTACCGTGCTTGGCTTAGCGCGAAGCAGCATAGCGCGTATGAGAAATAACTCTGGTAGTTTGCAACCAAATTCAATGCGGATTTTGGCATCTTATAGAGCTCTCATTAACTTAGATTTCCTTTTTTAATCATAAGAATCCGATCACAATTACTCATTTTACGAACTTTCTACGGAAAGTCATAATTTCGGACGTTTCTCACACAATTTGGTCGGCGTGGGGTTTAAAATGCGCGAGAAACGCGCTTAAATGTGAAAATTGTGACTTTCCGTAGAAAGTTCGTAAAATGAGTGATAGTGATTTAGAAAATTTTAAATTTAGACAAAATCTAGAAAATTTAGAAAAAGCGGATTTTAATAACAAATGCCAGCTGTTCTGAGAGACTAATAGATTGAGTAAAACTGGTCGTCATGCGAAATACGAGTTGATTGAATCGACCCATTCTGTAACGTCTAAGGTTTAACAGAACTTTTAAAAATGCACCTCAGACCGCATCGCAAAAGCTTTGCGAAATTTACTGATCGTTTTTCTCATAAAAAAGCCTCTTGCGTGACTTAAATGTTGCATCAACTACAGTGAATTGCTTTCCTTCTTTAATACGCCTGGAGCTTTCCATGCATTCAGTTAACTCGGGTGCTCCAGTCTGGTAGTACTGGCGTTGGAACCCCTCTGGCGCCCTTCTGATCACAATCCACCTCCTGACACTAATTAACTGGCTTCAGTTTCTTTGCAAATTCATCAACGATGAATCGCGGAGTTTCTGTGTCGATATTGTATCCTGTTACCCTCAAAGAACGCTTGAGAAACTTGACTGTTAGACAAAAGGCTTAGCCCAGACCTTTACCACCTGAATGCTTTAAATAAAATCATCCAGTAAGATGTGGTCAAGCGAGTCGACGATGACAATTTTCCAGGGGCGATTATCACATAGCAACGACATCCTATTCTCGACCGATAAGCGCGTGCAAATCGTGTTGGTGTATGCATCACAAAGCACTGACATCGCGCTTCTACGTGCGAATAGCTAAAACTCATGAAATATGGGGCTAAGAACTTTTTGGTCATCTTACGATCTACGTAGCGGAGTAATGGCAGCAGTAGGGAATCATTGCAATTCACATATCATTAAGTTTCTAACAATTTCGGAGTAAACACTGCGAAGTCAGCAAACTGAAATGTTTTGTGTCAAACGGCATTTGTAAAACTGTCTGCAATGAATATTCCGATATGGACTGTTGCGTCAGCGGGTTCACATAGACGCCACTGAGTCATTTAATCACTTGAAATGTTGCCTCAGCAATGCAATCACTTTGTGCTCTAACTCAGGAACGAATTGTAACTTTGCAGCTCGCAAGAACGTGCACGTTTCTAATCTTCACTTCCATCACATTTTTGTCGATTTAGAACATGCTTTGAGGAAAGAAATCGTACATTCAGATTCTATAACATCAAATGCATATTTCTAGGCTTCACTATGGTTTGACTTGGGTTTTGTGTGACTGGTTCCGTGTTCAGTTTCAAACATAGCGAGTCTGTCTAATTGTATGCGATTACATCTGACATGTAGCTGCTGCGAACGATGAGACACAAAATCGTCAATACATCGCCAGCAATATCAATGTAAAGCAATTTGCTGAGATAACTTCAGTGAGTTAATATCTGCCGAGAATGCAATCATATTAAACCAAAATCATTGAAGGATGATTGACAACCTAAAATTGGTCGATGGAGAAGCGTCATTTGCATGTTTCTACCTACGCTCAAAACTGTATACTAATGCTTGCTTATAATCGCCAGCTCATACCTCTGTTCCTTCACTCGGTTAACGTTACCTTGTCTTGTGGCGGTTAGACGAACTATCGAGACTTCTGTGGTTCGAACCCAATTCTACTTACACGTCTTCACTAGCAGGTACCGTCTTGTACCTTTTCGATATCATTGAAATATGAATAATTGAGGTGTTAAGATTTCATAAACATGAGAACAGATACTGGGATGATTTATTTTAACATACAGCTTCGAGTCGTCTTCCATTATTACTAGTTGTAGTGAGAACAGCACAATCGAAAGCATTACAATGGCATGCAAAAAGAATTTTCTGCTACTCATAAATGGTGGCCTGACTCAAAAATTTTCCATAAGAATAACGTAACCCTATGCTTGCGACAGCGCATTGTCAAATTTTAGCATAGTTTGAAATTTGTCCAGTATCCCCGGCTTTAAATAGGAAAATTTTGCTGGAGGCTTACCAAATATTTATTAAAATGTGGGATATTTCGAGCGAAAAACTTTCTCGAACAACAATCCAAAGCGCTAATGTAGAGGCGAGCGGCATCATAAATGTTGTCATTCAATGATGTAGTTTCCCTGCTATTAGTTACAGATATCTGTTTGCAAGAACGAATAGAGGTTCTCAAAAGAAACTACTAAAAGCAGGACATGATAGCCGTATATTTAATGCAAACCTTTGAGGGCGTTGAACATTCGCTAATGAATGTATGCTGATGCTGAGTGACCAGACAGAATTGCAAACAGTTACTGTCTTTCGCTTTTAGCAAAGATTGAGATTTTCCGGCGTGGTCACCACAAGATCAACCAAGTTTCAAGACAAGGGCTGTCAAGTGTCTAGACCAAGACAGTTTCCTGATATTTATTGTAAGTACCGTTTTTTGGCATCATTATTACTCGCTTAATGTTAGGTTGTTTCCAATATTTATGCACTCTCCATGATTTAAGCTACTCTTTGCCCAACATTGTTGAAACATCTTCTGATTGAAGCTGTACTCTTGAGACAAAGTCAACTTTACGGGCTTATCAGCGACATCATAAAAGTTATTAGACTCGAAGCAGATTTCTCAAATTTTGTCCAAAGTTGGTGCATGTTATATGCACAATTATTCAGAAACTTGTTCACCTTCCATTTGCTCTAGCAACACTTGCAGTTGTCCCACTATTCAAAGCTAGAGCTGGTTTATATTCCACAAGCAATAGGTAAGCTTTTTTAAGTATTTATAAGCTATATTTGCGCGGTTAACGCCAAAATATTGGGTAAAGAAGGCTGTCGCGATGTCTTTTCACTGCCTGTAACTGTCTACATTCTTTCACATTTTTATTCTCCCAGGAACCAGTATAGCAGAAATAAATACATACTACGGTGATTCAGTGTGAGATAGTTAGGAAGAGCCGACTTTCTCTCCCAAAGCTACAGCAAGCGAGTGAAGCAAACAAGCGGGACCTCCACAGAGTTTGAAGATAACAGAGCGCAATCGTGGTTCCTGGATATAGGGTCAGCTGGTATTGCAAGTTAGCATTGCACACATTTATCTTTTTTTCTTTCAGCAACGATCAGTATTTCTAACTTGGTTAAACAACAAATCAAAGACAATGTACCAAGAATATCTGTAAGTTTCTTATATTTGACAGTAGTAACGGTCCCATACTATTAGGTGTTCCCTAAAGTTCATGCACAGGCGCTGCTTACAGTTATTCTTTGTCCAACCTGGTTACAGCATCTTTATACCACAACTGTGCTTTTTGAGATAAAGAAAACGTTGTCAAATACCTAATGATGCTCATTTGCTCAAAAATAAATATGTTTTTTGATCGCAGTTCTGTATATAAACTTTTAATATAATCTAGTGTCTTGTCATTTTTAATCAGTTTTTATTAAATCATTTTTTGGCGGGAAAACTAAATTTAACATATAAACTGCAAAATATTTTAAATACATGACTAGAATTAATGCTTCCACAAGCCATTAGATTGCAAATGGTGAGTCGATTTCGAAAATGTGCGCACACTTGCAGTTTGATACACGAAGTGAAAAGTTATGCGAGAAATGAAAGTGTTGAACATTAAAACCATACATTTTAAAAATATGTTACAGATACCGTATTTCTTCCAATAGACACCCTCCCTCTAATTGACGCCCCCCTCCAATAGACGCCCCCCTCAAGCCTTGATTGAAATAATAGACGCCCTGGGCGTCTATTGGAAGAAATACGGTAACTTGCTCACATTTCAAGTTGAAGGTCTTCTCTCAATGAAAGCTTAAAATTAATCAAAGTCCACCCAACGGCATCACAAAATTTATCAAACATGTAACGGACGCTTTCTCAAATTCAGCCGAAAGCTGGTACATGCTCTCAGTTTGAAGTTCTTCAATTCTACCTCAGCATTAATATAATCCTTTCCATAATGAGTTTGTGATTTCTGATCAAGTAGAGCTTGTACTTGACTGAGCGCCTTTTTAAATGGTTTGCAAGATTAGTCGCATAGGTAAACAGTACTATGTCATGCAGTTATACAAGATACAGTAACTTCTATTTTCTTTTTTATATCGAAACCATTGCTAGGTTGGCATCTAACGCAGTGAACCTCGACTTTCTGTGCGCTTAGACCGCTCAATGTAATACTCTAAACTATCTTTGCTAACATAAGAGAGCCTTCCTCGAAACTAATATCAATCGTATCGCCAACAACTGCAACATTATGAAGGATCTGCATTTTAGCAAAACGATAAAGCAGCAAGAAAAAGGTGCATCGATACGCGGAAAGCAAATTAGACAAGATTTTGTCAAATTTTTGCAAAAATGCACCAATCGCTTTCTATTACCAAAAACGTGGACGTACCTGGAAATTGCTAAACATATATTCAATATTGCATTTTGGGGAATGACATATCTTATGGGAGGTTATCTTACTTTCGTCTTATTGCTACAATTGATAAAGGAGTATCAAAGCCAACCAACGAATTTGCAAATAGCAAACAAGAAGAATACTACTACGGGAATGAGTATTCCGGATTACACACTTTGCATTCAGGGACTTGTTTCATAAAACTATCAAGCATTAAGAATTGAAGGACTCTGTCTCAATTCTGCATTGTCATCTTTTAGTCACTATTTTGCAAGTAGAACTGGAATGATGAAAATGCAGAATTCAGACACAAATAATTCAGTCCTCAATTCTCAACAGTTTTATCAAACAGGTCCTAGGCTGATGCCGATTTACTCTTTGATTCTTCCGAGCCTACGGGAAATTACACGGAAGCGGTAAATTTCTTCATTGAGAATTCAATAAACAACGGCGTTTTTAAAATTGATCCCGAAGCGTTATTCGCAAAAGAATCATACATCGTCGTGTGGAAATATCTTTCAATGATGTATGAGGGCGAATCGTTGAATGAAACGGGCAAAAATCCATTCGACAATAATGAGTATCAAAATAACGACATATGGATTACGTTGAAGAATGTTCTTTTGCCTAACATTGCTACATTCAATATCACATTGGATCAGTTGAAAACGACATTTGATGGAAAATTCAAGAATTTCGGCGGTAAGAAGAATTGGTGGGAAGGTTTGAGCTGCCTTCTTTATCTTCAAGACAGAGATTCAAATGGAGAGCAGCACTGCTCATCGTCTGGCCAAAACATTACTTTCATTGGAACTAATCATCTGTGCTTTAAAGTGCGCGACCAAAAAATTTTATTTTCCAGTAATGAACCGGGAAATAAACAAGAAACAATCGTTCGAATATCTGATGATAACATTAAAGGACTCAACAAACACAATCCTTCATGGACTATTGATTTTAGCGGAAACTGGACTCCGCCTGACTTGTCAACTGCCAAAGGAAGCAACGAGATCATCGAGTTCAAATTCAATCAATACAGTCATATTTATATTACCCCACCAACCGTTATGACCTCCTTGACTAATAAGAACGAGAAGCTTGTCTGTTCGAATGAGTACACATTAACGGAATGCTTGGACGAGTGTCGCATTCAGCTGATTCAAAATATGTGTGGCTGCTTGCCCGCGACACTTTATACACGAGATCCAGACAATAGAAATGAATTATGCACTTTTGAAAAGTATGAGAAATGTCTGAAATATATGGGCGATGAAGATAGCGACTGCAAAGCGCAGTGTGTTCCGAAATGCGAAAATTGGAATTATGAATTCTATAAAGAATTGCCTTCCTTTGCAACATCGGGAGCAGGAGCACAATTCGCCTTTGATTCATTTTTCTATATCGTTTTTACAGAAATCCCTAAATGGTCGTTTGAAGATTTTATTGGCGCAATTGGTGGAGCGCTGGGCTTATACCTCGGTCTTGACTTTATCATGCTTATTCAGTTCATTTTCGATCCAATCTTCATGCTCATTCGTAGATGTGTCGCATCAAAAAGTACCGTCGTCAGCACTGAAATTCCTCAAGTTCAAGAGAGCGCTGGGGAAAAACGGTGGTTTGAAAAGATTCGAGAATTCATAAAGAAATGCATTGCACCGAAAGATACATTATCACGATCAATTTTTGCTACTTATGTAATTGAAAAGTTATTCTGGATAGTGCTGTACACTGCCGGTGGAATTCACACAACCTACTTATGCTACGAATTGTGCCATCAATATATCGTTGATCAGCCTATTCTTTCTAACATAATCCTGATGAATAACGAAACAATCACATTGCCAGCGCCGGCTTTCTGCATTTTTTCATCAGATAATTTTATGCCAGATTCGAATGATATAGTAAACCGAACCACCGCTATCAATTACACTGATTTTTTAATGGAATATTTCGACCGAGAAAGTATGACTAAACTGACGTTGCTTAACGAAGAGGAGTGGCCTCCGCCTCTTCTCGCAATTGCCTTTAATTATTTAAGCATTTTGAACCTAGCAGAGACTTATGGAATATACCAGACTAATTTATTTACAACAAATAATATATATTATGGCATTCAGGACATATACAACAAATATTTTAGTACAGTTTCCGGTAAGCTTCCATATAAATTTTATTTTAGGCATCTAGTGCGTATAAACGTTTATTTTTAGCGTTGCTTATTCAAAAAATGTCAACAACCACCAGAAATATCGTAGCAACATTTGCAATTGAATTCGTATGCTCAGACATATCCTATCATTCGAGTTCTGAACATATGATAATGCTCATAGGAGGTCATATTTGAACGTAAAAATCAAGATTCGAAAACAGAGTACATTTACTTTTCAGTTTAGCGTCCTCTAATTGTGAACATTTCATCATTTTTCATTTGAACGGAAAAGATATTGGGCGAGTTTCATATTGCGTACTTAACGCAGTGATGAAGTACGCGATATGAAACCTACCCATTAACTACTAGCTGTACAGTTGACTTAAGCTTAAGTATTTGAATCGTCAACGAAGATTCACAAACTTCGTCAAGCTTCCGTTAATCTGACTCCCTAGACTCCTTGAGAGACATTTGAAAGGATCACATATACCATAACGGGTATGTCGCTCATCTCAACCATTTAGAACAGCCAATCATTGATGCAATTTTCAGTCCGGGCGTATGAAAAGCTCTCTAATGCTTCCAAAAATTTAGAAAAGCAGCTACCTTTGCAGGCTTGCACAGGGCGATTGTCATTTGGCACATGTAGTTCTTATCATCAGTTACTTTAGTTTAGTTATTATTAAAAACAATATCCTTTTCCAAAGTGTGCTGCTGCTTTGATCATAGCCGTGAATTCGAACGCATGTACAGGGTGGCTCAAAAAAAAAGATAGTTGATTGGCATTTTGCGGGGAATGAAAATTAGGCCAAACCGAGTACACCGTTTGATAGCCCGTGGCCTAAACTTGCGATTGGTGTA
>NIUQ01002289.1:0-23404 GCA_002796945.1 Plectus sambesii
AACTTTTTTCTACCTTTGCTCCCTTATTTGAGTAAGAAGAAAGCTAACTTACGAACGATTGTTCATTCGCAAGCAGGTTAGTCCTGTTGGAGAAATATAATAGAAAGTGAAAGTTCAGTCTAGTCGGAGAACTGTCCGGGGGGTATAAATATCTGTCGGAGAATTGTCCGGTCGGAAAAGTGACCGGTCAGAGAACTGTCCGGTCGGAGAACTGTCCGGTCGGAAAACTGTCCAAGTCGGAGATGTGTCCGCCTCCCCGTTACGCACATTCTGCGCTTCAGAAAACAAAAAAGCTGAAATTTCGGATATGGGCATATGCTAATTAGTGGCCTGTACTAAGCACGCTTTGAGGGCGGGACTCCCGGTCGTTCCCTCACTATGAAGGTCCACCCGAGGGCTACGCTTCGTGGTAGGTGGCTTGGCGTACCTCGCAGTCTTTTTAAAATACACCCCCTTGCATCGTACTTCGTCAACCTTGCAATTGAATTCGTCAACGTTGCAATTGGTTTCGTCAACCTTGCATTTAATTTCGACAAACGGCGCCGCGGACAGATTTCAGCGCGTCTGATATACATCAACTGCGTTTCAAATAATTCTACAGCAGCTTAACCAAACAAGCTAAAACTTTGCACAATTATACTAATACTGTTACTATTTATGCATGTCAAGTTTCATTACATTTGTTTATTTCAAGCTGAGATATGATAAATTTAATAAGCATCATTTTTTCGGCCGAAGGAGGCAAGTTTTATGGCAAGAAACTCCGGTAATATTCAATGAAATTCAATGCGGCTTTCGGCATATTATAGGGCTCTATCTAACTTATATTTTCGTTCTTTAATCATAAAAATCCGATCTCAAAATCTGATTTTACAGATCTTGAAAGAAACCCCAAATTTCGCGAAAATCGGCATTTAAACCTGAAGTCGCGCTTTTTTGCGAAATTTGGGGTTTCTCTCAGGAGCTGTAAAATCAGATTTTGAGATCGGATTTTTATGATTAAAGAACGAAAATTTAAGTTAGATAAAGCTCTAAAAGATTCCGAAAGCCGCATTGAATTTCATTGAATTTTACCGGAGTTTCTTGCCTTAAAACTTGCCTCCTTCGGCCGAAAAAATGATGCTTATTAAATTTATCATATCTCAGCTTGAAATAAACGGGAGGCGGACGGATCTCCGACTTGGACAGTTCTCCGACCGGCCATTTCTCCGACCGGACATTTCTCCGACGGAAATTTATACCCCCCGGACAGTTCTCCGACCGGACTAACTTTGGCTTACTTATGATATTTCTCCAACTTGACTAATCTGCTTGTGAATGAACAATCGGTCGTAAGTTAGCTATCTTCTTACTCAAATAAGGAAGGAATGGTAGAAAACGTCTACAAAGGAAAAGCTGAGCAATGTAAGAGTAAAGCGGCGTTTACATTGCGGGGACGGGGGACTTGGGACGGGGGACGTGGGACTGGGGACGTGCGTCCAAAATTTTCGACCCAACGGGTGTTTACAATCCGGGGACGCATGCAATTTTTCCTTGGGACGTGGGACGGGGGACTGGGGACGGGGGATCGGTTTGGTTCGATCCCCCGTCCCTCATCCCCGAGCCCCTTGGGACTTCATTTGTATTTCGCACCGGTCTTCGCGCGAAGTATTGTAAAATTACGGTATTTTTTAAAATATGGCCTTTGAACAAATGAAGCCCATGAAGGACAGTGGAGTTTACCGCGCTCTTTTTGTTATATACGGTAAAAAAGGTCGCAGCTATGTAAAAACCCGTTGGGGCAAAAAGTTTGGACGCACGTCCCCAGTCCCCCGCCCCCGACGCAAGCCCCACTTCCCCCGTCCCACGTCCCCGCATTGTAAACGCCGCTTTTTTCAGAAAACGATTCTCTTGCTCGCAGTTCAATGCTTATAAACAGCTCACTCTTCCATTTGCCGCGCATTGTTGCCGCGCACTCACCTTTCGCCACGCTTCATTCAAAATGTCGCCATATTTCCGGCTGCCGCGTATTATTCTACGCAGTCAGTACCTTATTTGATCTCTATGGGGGCAATACTTGCAAGATACAGTATTACCCAAGCATCTCCTGCTTCATATCGTAGTAAAAAAANACTCTTCCATTTGCCGCGCATTGTTGCCGCGCACTCACCTTTCGCCACGCTTCATTCAAAATGTCGCCATATTTCCGGCTGCCGCGTATTATTCTACGCAGTCAGTACCTTATTTGATCTCTATGGGGGCAATACTTGCAAGATACAGTATTACCCAAGCATCTCCTGCTTCATATCGTAGTAAAAAAATATTATGTCGGAGAAATGTCCTAGTCGGAGAAATGTCCAGGTCGGAGATCCGTCCGCGCCCCGCTGAAATCTGTCCGCGGCGCCGTTTGTCGAAATTAAATGCAAGGTTGACGAAACCAATTGCAACGTTGACGAATTCAATTGCAAGGTTGACGAAATAAGATGCTAGGGGGTGTACCCTTGCTGCCGTTTTTTGTCACGTTCTGTACTTGACTTCATTCAAACTAGGACTCATTGCAAGTATAATACGATCGTGAAGATTTAATCAATATTATCCATCGTAGAGCATTCTCCGCACAGGTTGAAGTAAAATAATTAGTAAGTATGTTTGTGTGCTTAATGTGAAATGTAAATAACATAAATAAATAGCGTGATGTAAAATAAATAATGGTGTATATTGGTATCAATGTTGGCGGCGAAAGGGCTGCCATTACATTATTTGATGAAACATTTTTCGTCAGCTTATATTAACAATGAAAAATGGCTGAAATTACATTGATAAAGCTACTCACACATCAACCTCGACATCGCCCTTCGGTTTTCAGCTTCCCAGTCTTCTTCAATCGAAACTGAATGCGATGAAGCCGTCAAGTCAGACAGCAATTCTAACTGCGGTCAGATAAATGGCAGAGACAATCAACCAAATTCCATTTCAAATGTTACTCCCAAAAACTTCAGCTCGGAAAACATAGACAAGTCAAGAAAAAGTTTCGCGAAGAACTTCAGAGAGTGCTTCCGTGTTGCAGCGTGCCTGCTACTTACTCATTTTAACAATGTCTTCATTCTTATTCTGCTTCTTATTGCTTTGTCAAATGTAATCATTTCATTATCTCTTGAAAATATGGGATTGAAATTGAGGATGGCAGGGAAGAAAGTACGCCATAAACAGGGTATTTCAAAAGTTACTGTCTGAGTTTGATTTCTTATAACTCTGCGAAAACGTGGTTTTAATGTAGTTTGCTGCATCTATTAGATATATTTTTTTCTTAGATTGTCATTTTTTAATCTTTAAAAGTGGTTCATTTGTCGTCATTTTATGCCAACTTTAAGAAAGCGAGATTTTGCTTATATAAAATTACTATAATTATTGTAGCGATTTGTTTTATAAAAAATTTAAATCAGAATACTCCAACTGGCCTGAAACTTGACAGAAATAATCTACTGAAGTTGGGGTCTTTTGAAAAAAGAATTATTGAATTCGGTCAAGGCATCGTCAAGAAATGGTCAGGCAAGCATAAGATATCATTTTCCATTGAATACCATACGACGCGCAAAAATGTGCTCTCGCGCGAATTTCGAGACGCGTGCAAAATCTCGCTTATTTTAAAGTTGTTATAAGATGACGGAAAAAATCAAGTTTTAAGATTAAAAATAAAAATCTTAGTTAGAAATAGTTCCATCAGATGCAGCAAACCACATTAAAATTGATTGCGTTTTTGCAGAGTTATAAGAAATCAAACCCGTTAAGTAACTTTTGAAACACGCTGTTAAGCGAGCGCTATTCAATTGTTATGCTTAAGTTTTCATAGACAGAAAATTGCTGTACCGCCCTCACCTGCTCGGATCTAATGAATATGAGTCCCCTTTGGAGGTCATATATCCCCTAACTGTACAAATCTGCTTCTTAAGTTTCCTGCATTTGTTTGGACTGAACGAGCGGAGCTCGATTAAAACATTCATCTTATGCACAGAACGAATGCACCAGCCAGACTGCTTTCTGAATAAGATCCACAAATACTGGCTCAAATTAATGTTTGTGTTTTTCAGGTATGTCTTCTCAATATTCCTTTAGTTATTATAGTAACCGTGATCGCAAAACTGAAACGTCGAAGGTCACAAATAATATTAATTATCGTGTCTGCAAAATATTGTGCAGCAATAATGCTTCTCAAGATAATCACCGTCGGTGATAATATTGGATCGATAGCAAATTGCACGGTAGATATTATTTCATTGATACCGTCATATGGTTGCATAATTATAATAGCTCAGTCCGAAGGACTATATATTTGTTCAATTGATATACAGTGAAACCCGGATAAGTGCACATCGATGCGGCAAGAAAATTTTGTGCACCTATCCAGATTCCACTTATCCGGGTTCCACTGTACCATCTAGCATTGCGATTTATAACTTTAATATTCACTTTCGTTATCCGCGCATCTAATCTTGCTGTATTTGCATTCAGTTTGGCCACGAGTGCAACGAAACTGAATGTTTAGATGACAATAATGAATGTAAATATTACGAATTATGATGCAGGGTGGTGTAATGCCTGGTTACGCGGAATCAGTAAAGTTAGTTAGCATAAGATGCCTCGGGGATTTCAATTGGAATGAGTGCAAAATACGTACCGTATTCCATCTTATAGTCGTCCGGGCGATTATTGGAAGACTTACTGTGCAAAGCTGCAAGGATGATGATCATTTTGAAACCGACTAGCTAAGTTCCAGTAAATTGCTTGTGCATAACATAAATGCTTATAAGTCAGCTACATCATCATCAAGTTTCGTCAAAATTGGTTGACTTCCTGAATTTAACAAACATCTAAAATGTAAAAGTATAAAAAAGTCTTTAAATAGTCGCCCGTGCGATTATTAGAAGAAATACGGTAAACGATGTCCTAAATCGAGTGTTACCGCTTGTGCTAATCTATAAATTTTCTCTGACTATTTTCTACTACCATTTAAAAATTGATCAAAGAGGTGGAGGAAAAGAGCGCGCTAAAGCTAGTGAGCGGATAAAAATTCTTTGTAAAAGTAGAAGTCAACTGTAACGATGAATAGTGCATATCCCTCGTTCACTGCTTTGCGCCGTTTATGTGTTTAGCATCAAAAAGCTTGAGTTAAAAATGCAAATATCGATTAAAATAATGGTGCTCGGACGCAGAAGTAACAACTGATATTAGGACCAATTTTGGAAATAATTAAAAAATAAAGGGTCGCCCCCGATTGAGTGAATTTCTGTTTCTCAAATAATATCTTGCCTAATGGTTCCATGCTGATATTCTGCTATATTTATATATGCTACGTTATACATAATTTATACTCTTCAGCCGCAGAAACTATCAGAAATGAACACGCCGCTAAAATACGCGTTTGGAGATTTCCAGAAATATCACTTCGTCGTACCTTTGCTGGCAAGTTTTGAATTGCTTATCCATTAAAAAATTGTCGTAAAACCAGAAATACTTGCGTGCTTGGGGAGGAGGGTTTGTTGTTCTTTCAACCTAATTGAGAGCCGAGAATGTCATGCATCGCTCTCAACTCAATGCATGTGAGGCTGGTTCTTTTTAGCGTATAAGTCGTGAAAAATCCTATTTTACAATTCATAATGAGGCGAAAAATAGCATGTTTTGTTGCATGTCTTTGAATTTTCGGCCTGAAACAACGTTCTCCTTCCTCATCCCAAGCCCTGCCACATTGATGGAATCGGACCGACGTTTGCGGTTCGAATCGCACTTGAAACGGAGCCGGACTTTTTTTGTCGGGTTGGTCCGAAAGCCCAATCCAGGCCATCCGATCGAGTCGCAAACTCGAGTCAGGCTGGCTCAGTTCCATCCTTGACCAACCCCAGCTTTTGCAGTAAAATTAGTTTCAGGGCATAATTGGCGCTTTCTTAAAAATGAACTCAGATTAATTGCGCAGCTGTAAGAAAAGCGATGGCGGCCGGCCCTACCAAAGCTAATCCTTTGAGTGGCATATTTCTGGCTCCTTTAGATCGCCAGAGGGTGGTGAACAAATGATGGTCCAAATGTTAAGGGCAGATGAACTTTCATTGTTTTGGGATTATGGTTTCATTCATCCTTCCCAGGTTTGGATCCACTTTTTTATCTTTATATCTTTTTTAGCTTACAATCGTGGTAATCATTATCTTGCTCAGCGCTTCGTGGATTCAGTCAGTTGTAAAGGAATGGAAAGAGTCGATCGTTCTAATGGAACAGTCGAATTTTACCGATACAGGCACAAGCTTTGCAGCGTTTGCAAAATTGCTGGTCTCTCACGGATTTCACTTGTTTGGATATGAGGTCATAAACGATTTACTGCCCTTTTATGCTGTAATCTGACACACAAGAATTATATTTAAAATTGCGAATGGCTAGACTAGCGTATCTTGAGCTATAGACGAAGTCAGTGCACCAGGCAAATATTGGACTGACCCAACATTACGTTAACCGAGTTAAAAAACGGACTGAACGCCAGGGTCAAGCTATAGTCGATCAGGTCTGCGTATGCAATATCATGCGATTTACGGGTATAAATTTTTGGCATGACCTCAAAGTTGGTTCAAATTTAGAGTTCTAAATCCGACCGGACCGTTGACCGCCGTTATACGTAATTGGTCGATCTGCGGCTCTGTTTGGCCCTCTCGCGCGCTCCAAACTTCCTTGCTTACCACCCTTAACCGTTGAACGGTAAGAAATTCGATAGTTTCTGACGTTCGCGGGAAGAGGGCGCCCGAATCGGATTAGGACCAGGCAGATTCCAACTCGTGCCTCAAAGGGGGCCCCGACCCGTACTAAGAACGCGCAGATCCCAACGTTTGCCACGACGTGGCCTCGGCCCGTACTAAGCAAGGGCAGTTTCCGACGCTCGCCACGAGGGGGCGCTCAGACCGGGTTCGGGCCAATCAGAACGCTGACACACACAGACAGACAGACACACAAGAGTAATTATATATAGAGATTGCTTATATTCTTTTCTAATACTTGCTGGATTCCTGATTAATGTATAAGTAAAGCGGCGGTCACAATGCGGCTGCAGGCAGCAGACGCAATTTGCAGCCGGCAGCAAAATGCTGCCGGCTGCAAATGCAGCTCCGGTAGGGTGGTCGCAAGGCAGCCGCATTTTTGTAACATGTTAGGAATAAAATGAGCGCCAATTTAAATTTGCTGCGATACGCCACTAATTGTTGGATAATTTCAAACGATGTAACAATTTTCAACCTTAATGAAAATTCAAATTTATCATTGATGAGTGTCAACAGTATGACAAATTTGCAATATTCCGCTCAAGACCACGCGAAATACGAATTTTGCAGCCGGCAGCAAGCAGCAAGAAACAAAATTTTTGTTTCCTGCTGCCAGGCTGCAAATGCAGCCTGGCAGCAAAAAAACGCCGCATTGTGACCACGCGCGGCAGCAAAAGCAGCCGGCAGCAAAAAGCAGCCGGCTGCATTTGCTTCCTGCTGCCGCATTATGACCACCACTTAAAGCAACTGCCACTTTTTAATTAAATGAGCAGAATGTAGAACGATCCTACTTCAAAGGTCCCCATAAATGTGAGCTTGCCGTTAAAAGTAAGTTAAAACGGCATTCAAGCGATTATTTCAACTTTGCAGCATTCAAACTGTGCACTGCAACCAAAATATACGCTGCACGCTGCAAAGTTGCTAACATTAATTAAATTACAGATAGTTTGGCTCCTTTCAAGTAACCAATCTGTCAGGGCACATCGAACAGTTTTTAAATGACTTCGCGTCTGTTGGAAATTTGAGATCGAGCAGAATAATAAATAAAATTCTTAATCATTTGTTGACAACATGTTTTTAAGACCGCAATCCTTCAACATCGTTTTAAGGCTTGTCTTATCGCCATGGTGCTAGCCGTCAGCATTAGAATGGACTTCTTCTCAATATTTACACTCATTTGGATATCCGTTTCATTGTTCAGCAAAGGTTCTGCCTTGAGAGGAAAAATTTGGACTGTCTGCGTCTATCTACAGATTGTGCTTATATGTGTTCAGTATTTGTTGGCAGTTGGCCTTCCACCATCTGCATGCATCGGTACGTTGATTACCTTTTTTTCTCGATATACTTAACAATATGCAAAACTATAAGTCTTATAAGGGATATTATTGGTTTCTACACTGAATATAGTCAAGGTTTCTGTAAAATCAGCCTGAATGGTAAGGTTAAAGCAAATTTCCCACGTTCGGACAAAAAACTGCGCACTCTGTTCCCTAAGAGCACAGTTGCAATTGGAAAAAGCGATCAGATTACTAGGTTGGCAACTTATGAGTGTCGAATTTTCTTCGCGAAAGTTTGAATGCGCAGAACCCGGTAAAAATTTTTGTCTTACAGCGGCTGAGGAGCACAAAACTATTTACTGTGGAGAGTGCGTGGATATAATTCAATTTTCTCTTCAAGCTCAGGCCTGAAAGGCAATATAACGAATATGAAGATTTGACTGACTGGAATATTTCAGATTACCCGTGGACAGACTTCATGTCAAAATGGGTTGACAGTCTCAGTATTTCCATATGGTTCTATTTGCCCATTTATAACATGCCCACTAACGTGTGGTACATTTTACCCGATACAATCGTTTTGATGTTTGCCAATCGAGTGTCTGTGGTGTTTGACATCAAAAATAGGATCTCGAAAAAGGACATCAAAAGTATCCCTATAAAGGTTGTTCGCCTGGAGGAGAGTCGTGGAAAAAATATTCAGGACTCGCTCAAGTTGCCAGATAAAGATGATCGAAAGTTTGGGTTCACCTTTCAAGTGAAGTGCGTATTTTATGATTCGTCAGACTAAGACCGACTTCACTTCAGATCGGTCACTGGAATCTGAGATATTAAATGAGTATCACATTTCAAACATATATAATCTTAGATTAAAGTGACTGAACTTGAGTTAAGAGGGCTTCAATCGCATTCTGTGGAGTATTTGCTTACGGAACATTCAGTCGTCCGTCATAGAAAATTCTATATAATCTATACTCAGGGCCGGTAGAAGGTGAGCACGCGAGCCAGTTTTGGCTTTACAGCCAAAGTCGCCTATTTTCTGTTTGGAAGCCTGTGAATACCGTTGAGAATCGACGGTTCTTAAATCTCTGCTTAATTCTCTAATAGAAGCGCATGAGCTACTATTTGAATAATACAAACCTTCTTCAAGCAAGGCCGTTGGCAGTTAACATTATATAATATTAGGTCTTGAAAAGTATTTCTTCATTTCTCATTGCTTACCTGATTAAATACAGTATCCTTATTCTTCTTTTCAAATATTTTTTGCATACATACACGAAACGTGTCGTTTGATTCTCTCGAATCAAACGCGCTATTGCAAGTGAAAACTCTAATAGTATAACTTAAAATTTGCTTGTGAACTCGGCACCAATCAGAAGCCGACGGGATTTTAATTGGAGAATCAAATAGCACCTAAGTTTTAATGGATTTTAATCGGAAGCTTCTTATGGGAGAAACTTGGCGGTACTAAAGGAGTCCTTCCCAGAAACAGTCATATCTGGAGCTCGTAGCATCGATGAGTCGGCCCTATATCGAGTCAAAAGAGATCAGAACAGTACTATGCAGTACTCAGTTTCAGGCAGCCTTTCGATATCTTGAAACTTTTCGTCTTCAAGTACGGCTATTGGTTCACGTTCATAACTATGGTTATGGCCGGGGTGGCAAATGCGTCGCCAACTTCTTTTGGTTATTTTGCCATTTCGAGCATTGTATTGCTCCGTGGCAAAGAGATCTTTCGATGCAACTACAACTGTAAAGGCATTCGACTCACAATCTTGAAGTTCATTGAACCAAGGATTTGGCGTCTCGCGCTGATAAACTGCATTTTTATCATGAGTCTTAAGGTCTTGTTACAGGTAAGAGCAATATCTATTGTTGCTTTACTGTATCATGTATATTCTTTGAACAGAACAGATTTTTATTTTTATCAGATATTATGACTGCTTGAGTAATGCTCCACAAAAATTTTAACTAAATTGTAAGAAAATAATCAAGTATAGTTAAAGCATAGCTTCTTCAAATATTTTGAACCCGGTTATTATTGTCAGCTTTCTATGCCAAAAATGAAAGACTTTATTTATTCTAGCTTGCTGGATGTGCGTTTGTATCATACATGAATCACATTTGTTGGTTCCGTCAAATTTTCAACATCGTCTGTCTTGACGAATCTTTCGGTAAGTAGTTTAGAAAGCGTCCAGCGCATACAATCGCCGTTTTGTGAATAGCGAAAAATATACTGACTTATTTGATTGATACATGAAGACGCCGTCGATGTCGATGGCTTTCGATCTATCAATCTAAATTAATGACCCGGTGGTTGAATGACTTTTTCGGTTCTAAAATTTTTAAACTCATTTCCCGTACAGTAACAATAATACTGATGAAGTATGATGACTGGTAAAATTTCATGTGCTAAAGCGGACAACTAAATATCGGTATTTAGATGAATGGACTCGTGCATATCCCATCAATCCATTAGATAACTACCAGAAGTGTATCGTCAACGAACTTGCAGCATCGCTTACACTCGACTGCCTCTGCTTTATTACTATCCTTTTCCAAATTAGGATCGTTAAGACATCATTCTTTCATCACTGTATGCTTCAGTTTATCATCGACGATGAACTGAAGGAAAGGTGGGTCAATAAAAGTTTATAAAATGTTTTTGCATTATATTTTGCATATTTTGCTAACGTCTTTTTGTTGCAAAATATTCTAATTACGTTCAGTTTTCAATTTGATTCCGTAAGGCTTAAAGATTGTCTCGAAACTAAAATATATTACTATATGGGGCGCTTTGTGACTCATACTAGTATAGTGTAATTGACCAACTCTATTTAAGCTCATAAGAGATAGTAGGAAATTCGAAACCGTACACCATATCAATTCTTTTCATACTTTTGCATATTTTATTGAAATCGACGAACAATTTCAGAGGATCGAAATTAGGAAAAAGACGGCTCGCTTACTTACTGGATCAGCAAAATTTGGCACTTGCATATGAAAAAATGATGGCTACGAAAAAAATTAGACAGCTAATTCAGGAGCAGAATACGACTTACTCGCCGAAGTCGTACGGCCACTGTAAGCGTGCATATATTCTTTGAACAAGATGTAATTAATGTGACCACTAAGGGTTCGAAAGGCACAGGTATTCTTTCGGGTCGGTTAGAGAGCTGGTTCCAGAATTTTATTTTTCTGTGGCCTCTTTCTACTGGTATATATTTTCAAATAGCATATAAATAGAAAAAATTAAACATTTGGGCCTCAAACAGCTTTGTCCCCAAATTAGGCTCGAAATGACTTTATTTGTCGTTTTTCAAAACTGGCAACTGGGATATATCAATCGTTCGAAGATCATTCTTATCGTTGCTCTACATATGCAGAACGTTTTTGCATAGAGCCCGCCTTAAAAAAAGTTTTAGTTTCATGCGTTGCAGTGTAGTATTTCTTAGCTTCAAAAAATGTTGAAAACAATTAGTTCAATTGGATTCACTTACGTACAGTCATCTCTCAGTCCTACAGCAGGCACGTATCTCGTTATTATTCTCTTAAGTGCAATAAATTTTTAGCTAAAAGAGGTGGTGAATATCTCTTGGAACCAGCGAAACCTCTCCAACAATCAGCAAAATCAGATCTGTCACTCAATTCAGCCGGATCGTTCCATTCAGACGAACAGTCAGACAGAAAAGATAAAAGTAAAGCAATGGGATGGAATGACGGGGTGAAGTGGCTCTCGAATGAGGTTTTAAAAGGTGTTCCTGATAGGATCGCAAAAGAACTGATGTGGTGGTCGTGCGATCACAGATTCGTCCGCGAAGCGCTGCAGGAAGACGCACGCCAAATGCAGAAACAAATCAAAAAAATAGCGCTGACAACGACAAATGACACAAGACCTCTTACGGATGAACAACGAAGCACCAAAAAACTAACGCAAATGCAGATTAATAACGCCATTCTCAATGAAGTTCGTATTTCGCCTTTTTAAAGTTCACAAGAATATGGCGGTTGATAAAGAAATATTGATATCATAACTAAAATATATTACCGTACTTCTTCCAATAGACGCCCAGCGCGTCTATTTTTTTAATCAAGGCTTGAGGGGGCCGTATATTGGAGGGAGGGCGTTTATTATTTCAACCGATGTTCGAACATGGCGTTCGCTGGCGAGAGAGTATCTTTTTTCCCCAATTGCTACTTCAGCATAGAATATTATTCATAACTAAAGGGATTGTGCGATATCATTAGTCGAATTTGAGTGGAAGTTCAGTATTGACCTTCACTGCACAGGCGCTTATTATTTTAATTATCCTAGAGAGGGACGATTACTAAAGGGGGGGGGGCGTCAATTGGAGGGTGGGCGTCTATTTTTTCAACTTATGCTTGAGGGGGGGGCGTCTTTGGAAGAAATGCGGTATTTAACACCGACTGTTATCGTCGTTTCGAGTTTATTATGGCATTTTTACACAAAGACTGGCATTAAAATGACAGAGAAGTATTATAACTTTACGTCACGTTACAAAGTGTCCTAATCGAGGCCTAAGTTAGCGGCAATGCTCAGATTCCTTGTGTATGAAGGCAGATCATAAGACTGGAAACTCCCTCAAAGCCTTAGTCGCAACATAGAAATTCATACTCCTTTTTAAGCGAACAAAAGAAGCACAATTTTCAGATTATCAAACAGTGGAAGGAAAAGCACTCAAAATACCTGGAGAACATAAAAAAAGACAATAAGAGAGAAAATGAAAAACGGTTAGTGATTTAAATTAAAGATTAATGAAGAAACCAAAAAATTATTCGCTTTGGCATTTTCCTTATCATCGCATCTAATAGTAAGCCTGGGCCATTAAAAAAACAATCCTGTAGTAGGTGGTATAAAGTAATGAAAGTTGAAGCTGAAGTCGTAGTGATCAGTTTATTTATTAAATATCGGCAGGTTTTTTTTTCAAATTTTAAATTCACCCATTTATTTTTGAGCCAGTAATTAAAATAGTTCATATTAAGCCTATTGCCGCCGCATTTTGTGCGGTAAGATGTCGATAAGCAGAAAATTCGTGCACTCCTCTAGACTACCGGTCATTTCATAAGGGTGTACTAATTTCATTTTCTGCATTAGCATAGGCATATTTTCTTGCCATTTATACTTTTCCAAACAATAGTGCAATGTGCCGATTAGATGCGAGCAGTCTTCATTGCAATCTCTGAAGCAGCAGCAAGCGGCCAACCAATCGGCTCTAAAAAAGGCGACCAGAAATCTTAAAGCTGCAAAAGTTGAACTAGCCATTACAAAAATACAGAAAGAGGTTGACGCAAACACAACAATATGCGTGGCAACAAAAACAACAAGGACAAACGCACGAGTACAAGCATCCCTTGATGCAGCAGGAACGACAATAAAAATCTTAAAGGTAAATGAAAAGAAGAAATCTTTGGCAGCAGTAAAAACAGCAACGAGATCAGATGGTACCGCTGCGGTCGAGGAAACGACTCCGACACCTGGAAGAACAACATCACCCAAACCAACAGCTTCAGACAGAATTCTGCCATCAAGAACGATAATCATTGCAACTGCACCAATAGCTGCCGCTACTGCAGGAACATCGACAACCACAAAAACAGTGACAAGAAAAATGGAAGCAAAACCATATTTCAACGAAAGTAATGTACATTTCAAACTCAGTGTCAAACTTCCAACTGATATCAAAAATCGAAGTGAGGAAATAAAAGATCTCGAGATTGAGGCCAAGCGCCTTAAAGAATGCGAAACAATATTTTTAGCGAGAAGAAGCGCATCGCGAGTGCAAAAAGTACTTTTATTTGCTCAGGGTAAGATGGAAGAAATTCGTAATCTGAATTTAAAACTGGAAAAAACGAAACCACTCGACAACAAAAAAGTATCAGAAAGCGTTCAAAACAAAATCGATGAAATCATTTCAATTGTGAAAATTACCGAAGTCATAATACCTCCTCTTCTGAGCAATGTCAGAGCGCTCTCATTAAAGCTGAAAACCTTTGCCGTTAAAAGGCTGAAAACCGCACATTTAATGCCTAATATAACCACAGAGAATGCAAATGAGAACAATATAGAAAACAAGAAAACAAGAAAGAAGATGCGACTAATACAAAGAAACGAGAAAAAGCTTTATGAAATATTTCAGAAATTAACTAACTACATCAAACCTATTAAATCAGAGAGCACGCCTATTCACCAAGACCCTTCAAGTGAGCTAGAACATAAAAATACATTAATATCTCTTCTAAACAGTGCATCCTTGTTCGCATCGAATATTGATACTTTAAAAAAACTGAAATGCCCTGCCGAAATAAACAGTTTGGAAGACAAACAAAGAAACGTAAGACAAAGCAAGCTAAATAATTTGCAAGAAGAAATATTTCCTCAAGAACGGGATGATATAAAGAATACGAGAAATGAGCCAAATACGTCTCCAATTCAGACTCGGTGCTGCGAAGGGGTTGCACAGTCTCGGTCATACTCGGAGCCAACTGACACCACTGAAAGTACTGATAAAATAAAGAAACGACTTGACGATCAAACTGATGCACTAGAAGAACTTCTTAAATTTCTAGATATGGAGGAGAAAAATTTTGAACGCGAACAGATGAAATTACCTTTGCAGAGTGGGTGTACAGCAGTTTGCAAGGCATTCGGCCATCTCTTGTTGGCCCATTTACACGCTTTTTGCTATTTATTGATCGTGATAGATCATGCAGCCAGTGCAGCTCTGATCACATTGCCATTACTAATCATGACATTTTGCTGGGGGGCCTTGAGTCCACTGCGACCAACAAAGCGCTTTTGGCAAGCAATCATATTTTGCACTTGGGTAATATTTCACTTTCAGTGTCCTTAAATATGATAAATGATAATTCTACAATTTATGATTGGCTCTTAAAATTTTACCAAAAGTGCGTACACTATGACGCATTTTTTATCAGCCGCTAATGAAGTTTTAAAAGGAAGCGAACCACAGCACCGCGATCGAATAGAGGTCATCGCGGCGATATCGTGCACTTACGATCGTATACTAAATCGGCTGCTTTAAGATCGCTTGAAAATTCGCAATTCAGCGCCCGTTTGCAAGCGTCCCGAAGCAAAATATGGACTTTCAGTAAAACACTGAAGGCCGCGAACGGCTGAGAACAGTTATAAAATTCGCGTCGCAGTAAATGTGCGTTAGCGGCCCTTAAAAATCGCGTTATTATGAACACAATATTTTGGTAGCGAATTATGAATCTCAAAACATTTTACGTATATTACCTTGAAAGAAACATTTTTATCGTGTGCGCTGATGAGTCGATTGAGGGACTTGCTTAAAATGAGTCGAGATAGATTTAGAAATGCTGTTTCAAGGGACAGTTTTTAAATTCAGTGAAGTGAAAGTATATAAATTGTATTTCACGGACAGACGGAAGAGGTCGGTGAAGTAGGTAAACTTTTATAAAGGTCGGTTAAATCAAGATAACAGGGTGGAATATAATAGATGGTACAATCCAGGGATAAGCGCCGGGTGGGGGTACAAGCATGGAATTGGAGAAAGTACAGGGTGGCTAAAAAGAACATCATGCTCTGGCATTTTGTGGAAAATGAGAATTAGGCCAAAATGACAGCACCGTTGGATAGCCCGTGACTTAAAGTTTCGATTGGTGTAGTTCTTTTTTGGATCCGCCTTCCAGGAGTATAAAATGGCAACCGTTTTTCCGGACAGCTCTTCAGCACGCTTATTTTGGTATTTTTAAGGGTACCCCAGGCCCTCTAGAGGGTGGATCCAAAAGTAAACACACTAATCAAAATTTTAGGCCACGACCTATCCAATCACGTAATCTTTTTGGCCTGCTTCGCATTTTCCGCTAATTGCCAGAGAAAATTTCTTTTGAGCTACCCGGTATGCGCGTAATATGGTTCAGTGAAACCCAGATAAGTGCACATCGATCCGGCAAAACAATTGTGTGCGTTTAGCCGGATTTGGATCACGTACAAAACATAGGGCGAAAATAGTTCGCGGCATAGGAAAGCATTGAAAATCTGAGCGCTTATCCGGGTATTACTGCATAAACAGAACTATTAGCAGCACTTAGCATAATTATCTGATGTACTAGCTGAATGACTAAACAAGCTCATTTAGGCGGTCATTATTATTCAGTTTGTGTTCCATTTCGATTGTTACCCCTGGAATTATGCGAACGGAAATGCCGTTACCAACATAGCGCCCACTTATTTGCCATCAGTCATTGGTGTGCATCAGACGGCAATCAACACGATTATCCACATAATACTTCTCGTTTTGCTCTGCCTACATAGAGAACAGCTGCAGGTATGACCTTAAATTGTGATCAGTCTAGTTCAATCAAATTCCTTTGTCTTAAAATGAAAACGAAATTCCTTTTAACGAACTGCAACTGTCTCTGGCACTATTAAGAAATTTCTGAGGAAACTTTGCGATCCCTAAATTTGGGTCGAAGCCCAGTCAACTTGGCATTTTCTACCCTAGTATCATGCCATCTTTGATCTATTCAATCTGCCTATAATTGCAATACCGGCCCTGAACAGAGCATAATTGTCACAGTGCGAATAAAGTCATCCAATTGCTAAATACCACTTTTGATCTTGTATTTCTATTTCAGAAATTCGGGTTGTGGGACGAAGAGGAGAGCGCCACCAAGGAACAATCGGACAGCCCTAATCAATCAGACGGAGATAGTCCTCAGAAGAAGAATTCAATTTTAGAAATCCTAAACATAAATGCGAATTCTATTTCTCACCAAGGTGATCAGGCATCACTTCATAGCTGGTTCGTAAGCCCCACTGGTCTCAACGGAAATGATTTTGCCCAAGGAAACAACAGTAGTAGGGCTTCTTTTACAGAAGAACAAGCTTGTGAGCAGACGAATGGCGTACAAGAAGAGATCCAAGCAGCTAGTGGTGCTCATCATGCTAATAAAACACACACCGAAGTTCAGACAGATAAATTTGACCCGAAACGCAATATTTTTGAAAAAACGGTATATAATTAAATTATATTTTACTCGGTCACAGCGACAAAGTAGGCGTGAAGGGTATATGGCGATGGTGAATATCAGAAAGCATACTTCTCTTATAATTAAATGGGCAAAGCTGAAAATTTATAAGTGCGGTTACATCGAAAGCGCAATTAAAATTGGCATATCTTGTCTCGAACTGAGTTATTTCGAGCTGTTTAGCCACTTTTCTTGTTCAAAACTGACATTTCAGGGAACTCGTCAGAATATTATAAAGCATTTCAATTGCAATGAATTTCGATCCATCACACCTCCTGTAATTGTAAGAACGCATGATCTATTTTAATAGTGAAATTATTTCTTGATAATTGTGATAGAACATGCAACGTTTTCGAATCATGCATGTCCCTCTCAAAACCGTTTAGAAATTTTTTTGCAATATAAATCTTCTCTTGTAACACCTGCCCTTTCCTCTCAAAACAAACAGTATGATCATATTGTTAGCTTTTATTGATCAATAACAAATGAAAAGCATATCCAAATTTTAACTCTCTGACTTTCTACTTTAGATTGACACTATTGCTGCCTTCTACCGTGACGTTCTTAATAAAGAAACTCCACGCTACGCACTCGACTTTTTCCCTTTGATGTTAATTTGCTACCTCTGCATTCTCATTCAAGTTACTATCTGGTATTCGGATTTCGGCATTGTCGGAAATGGCTTAATAGTTCTTTCGATCGCTATCAACGATCTCTCGTATCTTTACGTCGTTACCGTTGCAGTTATTTTCATTTTACTGATTGTCGATCGCGCCTTCTACAACGAAAAATCCCCCACACTTCGTTTTGTCTTCCACCTGTTCTTATTCTTTTTCATCAATTTCTACTCTATGGTAATCATTCCATGGCTCTCAGGAAGGTAAAGATCCATCTTTCAATAAAAAATTTCCTTAAAAACAATAACTCATTGTGTGTATGAATAAAATATCACTCTTACTCTATTAAAGACACTTTCCAAATTATACAGAGCACTTCTCGCGTTAAAGAGGATATTTTCTAATTGTATTAGTTGAAAAGAATGTCTTCTTGAATTGAAGTATTTTTTGTGATTTTAAAATGTCCTTGATAAAATAGGAATGGTACACTTCAAATCCTATTTCATTGAATTAAAGTAGTTAACGGAAATTGCACCAGATAAATATTTCACTTTTTCTACGAAATAATTTATGGAAAGTTCAAAGAAATAATTTATGATATGCAGTGATCTTTCCATAAATAATTTCATAGAAAAAGTGAAATATATTTCTGGTGCGAATTCCGTAAACTGCTCCATTAATTCAATGAACTAGAATTTAGAGAGCATGTATAATAAATGAGCAGAATGATCCAAGCTAAACTGAACGGTAGCCGTATTTCGATACAACAAAACTAGGGTATCAAAAATGTAAAAAAAAGAGCGAGAAGGTGACACAAAAATCAATTGATAAGACCAGTTGTGGTGCTCATATGCCTGTTGTAATCCTATTGGCACTAGGGAGAGCGTCATCTTCGATTAATTACTTGTCCAGGCCCTCTGATTATAGGTTTGCTGAAACTAATTGAATCTAAGTGTTCTGCTAATCAAAAACTAGATGCTACACATTAAAGCGGCGAAAATTGTTGATGCAATTCTGATTGGCCTTAAAGTCACAATTGCAAAATTTTATACTTATTTCTTGCTGTATTTTTGTAGGTCATTAGCGTCAAGTTACACTGCAATGTGTTTCAACATCATTTTCGGTATATACATGATTGCATCAGCAGCTCAAGTGCGACACGGCTACCCAAATCATAGGATGAGTCTATTCATGCGTCCTGAAAATCAACTTAGCCGACAAGCGTTCATGACGTGAGTATTGTGGACAATAACTGTTCAGTCTTGATGAATCCGCATAATGGCAACTTTTTTTATCAATCTTCCGAGTCAACGAAATTATATCATTCTCACGCCAAACTGGATACTTTACTGAATATTTTTTTAATGTTTAATTTGATTTGGGATGTCACTTAAAATGGTAATTTAAAGTTGTGTGCATCCAAGTATCATACACGCTTTTTTATAGAAGCTAGGCGAGTAAGTATCGCGTCTTTTAGATTGAGATGCTTAAATGAAAATTTGTATGTTAAAGTTTTGAATAATGAAATTGCTTTACTTGAGCAAATGAAAAATTTTTGCGCGGGACGGACATCGCTTACAGCGCGAAGATGGCTCTTTGAACTCGGTTGCAAACAGTTAGTATTAGCTCTGACGTCAGCCTTGGATTCAGAAATCGATATTAGGGCTTGAAGAAAGCCAGATCTTAGTCGAAAATAATTTTCGGTGTCGTAAATAGCACTGGTCGCAAGAAAAGTTCGGATGAGACCAAAAATTGAGCAATGCCCACTCAACTAAGTCAAAAAAATTATCATCGTAGTGAACCAAATGTGGAAATTTTAATGATTTCAGCTACATGAGCATCCCATTTGTTTTCGAGATTGTTACCTTCCTGGAATTTGCCTGCAGTAACACAAGATTATCATATCGAGACTTCTTTACTCTAGAAACAATATTTGCGAGAGCGTATGAACTGAAGTGCATTCGCCACGAGGACAAAGACTATTATGAGGTCAGTTTCTGTTGAATTCTTTTTTAAATGGGGGAAGATGGGGACGACAGATAATCGAAATTATTAAAGTGACGTACTGTTTAACAATTATTGGGCAAGAATTAGTCCAGGTAATACTTTGAGATATAAAGATATATAAAGATCGATTGAGGGAGGGTCGGAAACGTATTTTTTAAATATAAGAGGTACCTCATGATTTTTCAAGTAAATGAAATAGGCGGCCTCTTTTTTAAAAAAAGCCCGTCAACTAAGTGACGAAAGCTTTGGTATCTATGAGGAAGAGCATCAGCTTCGCGCAATAGGCACGTCATCCCCGTCGCCAACCGGTCCCACTCCTGAAGGGCTGTTCAGTTGATAAATATTTAGTTGTTTAAAATATTAACTATTCGGAAACATATATCCAAAATTAAAATTATGATGTAGTATCTCAGCGTTTAAAAAAATTAACTCAACATGCACAACTGTAAGACTTCAAGGGACTAAATGTAACATTTACCTATCGCTATTTTTCTTTCCTTCATCAGGAGTGAATTGATTCTATTATATGAAGTGAAATATTCAAAGAGACGTCCAAGCAGCAACATCGGATATCTTTATCGAAACTCTTTCGAATATCTCTACGTCATAACTGGGTTCTACATTCGTTTTAATTCTTCTTTCAGGTTAAAGAGAAAAGAAGCTTTATAACGAAAATGATGGTCTCCGTTGTGATCCTTTCCTTCGTTACTATGTTTTTGTTGTTCCCGCTCATACTCTATTCATTCAACAACGTTTATGGAACTAATCTTCCTCCAGACCGTGTCACGATTGAAATTGACATCGATGGTTACACGGTTAGTCATTTTAAAACTTTTTAAAATTCCGCAAGTTAACAAATGAGCGTGTTTAAATAATTTATGAACTGAAAAATTGCATCCTTATTGCATATTGTAGGAGTAGAAATTTCTCGCAGGTATGAATTTTCGCAAAACTTGCAACTCAGGCAATTTGTGAATATTTGTACCTTCGAAATTTGCACATCGACCCGGCACGAAAAAAATGTGCACTTATCCGGTTTATGCACTTATCCGGTTTTTACTTATATGCACTAATTTTGGCTCAATTTTTTCCCAAATACTTCAAACAAGCACATTTGATTATTTATATAGCATTTCCACTTAACAAGGACACTTTCCAAAGTAAAGAGAACGTTTTCATAATCAAAAAGAACACTTTTCGTATAAATCTGACTCGAAAAATGTCCTTATTGACATGGAAAGTGTCCTTGACACAGTGGAAATGGTATAGGAAACACTCGTTGTCACTAAAGAGAGCTTCAAGATAAACGAGGTTGAGAGGCACTTTGACTGACATAGGCATTGTTTCGATGCACTATACATCATATGCGCAGATATATGAGTGACATTTGGGTGGGGTCACACCCATGTGCACTTATCCGGTCATGATTCAATACAAAAGGTGCACACGGGGCTTGCAAAAAATGTGCACTTATCCGGTTTGTGCACTTATCCGGTGTGCACTTATCCGGTTTCGACTGTAGCACAAAAAATCAACGGTCTTTTTTCGAGTATTGATAGTGTAAATATAATTGAAATTGCTTTTTGCATTGCACTGTACCAAAGAAATTTCTTACGCGAAATTATACAGTCAAAACCGGATAAGCGAACAAACCGGATAAGCGGACATTTTTGGCAAGCCCCGTGTGCGACATTAGTATGCAACCATAACCGCTTAAGCGGACAAACCGGATAAGCGGACATTTTTCTCTTGCCGGGTCAATGTCCGCTTATCCGGTTTTGACTGTAGTCACGTTATACTAAATTTCTGCACCGCCAGGGTTAGTTTTGGGTTCACTACGTAAATACAATGATTTTAAAATTGCTGCTACCATATCTGAACCTTGCAACCGATTTAGGTGAAATTCAACAGGAATGTTGCAGGTTGGTTAAGGTTCTGTTATTCTCTGTTACAAGTTATTTGTTCACACATTTGCTAGAATCAAGCGTTTAAATGCAACCTTCACAATTCTACTAATTTTCCGCCGAGTACAGGTTAGATCCAAAGCAAGTATAACACTTTAAACAGCTACAACTGCGTGAAAGTTCAAATTAGTTCAATGCAGCTTTCATCTCTGATAGACCAATCCTCAACTAAGATTGTCTTGTTTCGCTCTTTTAAATTGGTCCATTTTTCTTCACTTTAGTCCAACTTTAAAAACTGCGAGATTTTCAAATACGAGATGACTACAAAGTAACGATACGATTTTTTTCCTGAATAACTTTACGCAGAAGAGTCTTACTGAGCTGAAACTTAAGAAAAGTAATTTGCAGACGTTGAGGTTTTGTTCAAAACAAAAAGGATGAAACTGGTAGGGTTGTAATGGGGACGGGGAATTCCCCGTCCCCGGAATCTGAATTAGTCCCCGTCTCTGAAATTTCCTATCCCTAAAATTCTGTGTTTTCAATACTCAGTTATCAAAATTTATAATTATATATTAGTTCAGGGTAGTTTACACTATGTCAATACATTATTATTTATTTTAAGTAATATTAATTTATTTTATTACGCATTTTTTTGTCCCACAAAATTCCCCGTCCCCGGACTTTGATTTTGTCCCCGTCCCCGGAATTCGAATTTGTCCCCGTCCCCGAAATTCCCCGTCCCGATTACAACCCTAGAAACCGGTCGTCATGTTGTAAGATATGATGATGCATACATAAGCACTCGTTTGGAGGCGAATTACAATACATTTGCGCGCTGCACGCAATTCACTTAAAATGAGATTTTATCTTTGCTTGGCTATATCTTGATAACGCCATGACTCGATTCAATGATGTTTGTCTCAAATAGGACTCCGACATCTGAAGATTATTTATGCTAAGTTTCAGCTGAGTTGAATTATTTTGGACCAAGTTATTCAAAAAACAAATTTAGTTATACCTTTATTGTCGACGCGCAATTAGTGAAATTGCAAAAGTTCCATTTAGACATTAGATTACAGAGAATGCGTGAACCAAATAACTTCAAACACAAAATTGAAAAACTCAACTAACTTTGCTGCATTCCTGTAAAATTTCAGCAAAATTGGTTTGTGTGGTTCATAAATGACAGCAATTTAAATCCAGCATAGTTAAATGACACCCTCTGTACTTTGTCACAGTCAGAAAATGAATATTTTGTGGTTCCAAGGGTGGCGTTATGAGCAGTGTTGGGCGTTTCGAAACTAGGTAAGTAAAAAGTAAGTAAAAAGTACTTTTTACTTACCTGTTTCGTACCTAGTTTCGAACTGCAAACTCGGTACGTACTTAAGTAAACTAGGTAAGTAAAATCGTTACGTAGTAAACGCATTCTGTTCAAGCACTAACACCATATTTTACATCCCTGCGAGACCTTACACATACGCGGCGCCTGATTAGCGCAAGGAACCAATTTTGTATTGTGAAACACGGTAGATGATAAATATGTCATATTTGCGTTCCACTAATCAAGCGAATAGCTGTGCTACCGTATATGCTAACGGATGTGCATGTCCTACGCTAGAATGGAGATCAGCGGTTATTTAAAATGCTATATTGGATTTGGCGGTTAAGAGCAGTCCAATGCTTTATTACCAGGTGTGCCATTAGATGTGCATGTTATATAATAGTGACTGGATTCAAGCGGTTATTTAAATGTATTTACTTACCTAGTTATAACTAGGTAAAAAGTAAGTACT
>NIUQ01002290.1:0-23336 GCA_002796945.1 Plectus sambesii
TCTGTTTACTATGCAGTAGAAGTTGTTTATATCTGTTTCGCTTATAACGGTTATTCGTTAATAGCGGTTATAATTTACCCATACCACTCACTTTGTCATCTTTTTATTGAATGCAGAAATGATGACATTGCTCTTTATATCATGAATAAGTTAGCACCAATTAATCTGTTATTTGTGGCAGATCATTAAGAAAATTCTAAATTGGCCGCAATAAATCATGTGATTCTTGTCGATGCAACTTTATTTTATTTACTATTCTTTTATTTAGAACCGTGGCTGCTACCAATATGAATTCCACATCGAGTCGATCTCACGCTGTATTCACTATTGTACTCACTCAACGCCGTCACGATGTGGAGACAAATCTCGATACTGAAAAGGTGCAGTTTTTTGATAATTCTAATCTTCATAGAATTAAACATAGAATATTTGAAATTCGGCATGCAGCTCTATGAATGATTTTTTGGATGTTGTCAGTTTTATACGGGCAAAATGTGCGTATACACTCGCTGTTTCGTGATCGTTTAACTTAATAATCAGTTTCTTGAATTCCACAACCATTGAGGCACATTTTTCAATACTTTTTAGCAACGTTCTACACATGGAACTATGAATCTATCGTTAGTTTGGTTAAAACGCTTTGACTGCATCACTACATTGTCAAAAGAGCATACATTTAAAGGAAAATTACGAAACGAAATTGAAATTTTAGGTGAGCAGGATCTCACTGGTCGACTTGGCGGGTAGCGAGCGAGCGACGTCGACAGGTGCGGAAGGACAGCGCCTGAAGGAGGGCGCAAACATCAACAAAAGTCTGACAACGCTCGGGTTGGTCATCTCGAAGCTGGCGGAGGAGGTGAGTAACCGTAATCGTGCGCGTGTTATTTTTCCTACTCCTCAACCTATCTGCTCTTTGAATGTCCGTATAGGCGACGCAAGAGAGGGTACGTGAATGGTTGTGTGCTATTTGGCCATGTGCCAATTCTCTGTGTACGTCGTTGTCGTTCGACTGCGCTTGGACGATTTCTGTTGATCGCGCCTTGTTGTTTCTCGTTGTCTGTTGGCGTTTATGCCTTCTCATCGATGCGGTCTTAGGCGGGAAGAAAGAAAGGAAAGGCGAAGACAGTGGTACCCTACCGTGACTCTGTCCTCACATGGCTTCTTCGTGAGAATCTCGGCGGGAATTCAAAAACCGCAATGATAGCCGCGATCAGTCCGGCCGATATAAATTACGACGAAACGCTGAGCACGCTACGGTATTTCGCTTTATTTTCTTATAAATAAAGTTAGGTAGATAATTGAAAACGTGTAGATATGCGGATCGAGCGAAGCAGATCATCTGCCAGGCAAAGGTCAATGAAGATCCAAATGCCAGACTCATCCGCGAGCTTAAAGAAGAAGTCAACAAGCTGCGCGCGCTGCTCGAACAGAAAGGCATCAATCTCAGCGAATTACGTACGCACTTTTTATTTTCTTTATTGTCATTTTACATTAGGTAGTTCAATTCAATCACTATACCGCCCGATTTAGAATTATCTCGACTTTCAACTGTCGTTAAGGAACAATGTTTCCTTGTAATTTAACTAGAAATAGAATTAATTGATTCTGCATTGAAGCAGAAAGCAACTCTAGCAATAGGAATGATTGAGAGGAAAAAGTAAACTCGGATTGTTGGCTAATTCATCAACAAATTTTGACGCAAAGTTATAGTGGAAAATATTGTATTAGAGATAACGATCATTTTGCAGAAAGCGACGAGTCTCCGATCAAGCCAAAGACGCTGTACTCGGCGAAAGACCACGACACGATCGAGCAATTGAAGGCGTCAGAGAAGCTGATCGCGGAGCTGAACGAGACGTGGGAGGAGAAGCTGCGGAAGACGGACGATATCCGCAAGCAGCGTGAGGATGAACTGCGCGAGATGGGTCTCGCCACCTGCGCCGACGGTTCCACCCTCGGCGTCTTTTCTCCAAAGAAAGTTGGTCGAACATTTTTACTGCTTTTTTTGTTGAATATGAACAAAGCTTTATCTCTTTAGCTTCCACATTTGGTCAATCTCAACGAGGATCCGCTCATGTCAGAGTGTCTGCTGTATTATTTGAAGGAAGGCGTGACGAGGTACATTTATTGATTTTTTGATTGGTTTCCTTTTAAGGTGAACTGCAGTCGCCTCTTGCTCTGGCGTAAATTTTGTACAGTGACATTCGTTTATATCCGCACTTGAGGGATTGGCCGAAATTATTGGTGTAAACGAACTTTATTGTGTGGGAAGAAACGCTCTGGCACCGACCAAAATTGCCTGTATAAGCGAAATATTGACATGAGCGATATACCAGTATAAGCGAACTCTATCACATATTGCAGATAGTCACGCAGGCGGCCATGCCGCCCACTAATTAAATCAATGTATAATGTAATTAACTCACCGCTAGGCAGCCTTCTCACACGTAGCTAATAACGATCTACAGCGCAGCGACTAAGGGGTTCCCTAGAGCGAGAAGGGGTCGCAGTTCCGCTTTAATCACAGCGCTTTTTTTGCAGAGTGGGACGTCCAGAAACTCCCAAGCGACCGGACATTCTGCTGAGCGGACAGCTGATTCGCGACCATCACTGCGATTTCATTAACGAGGATGGCTCGGTGTCCCTGTTGCCCAAGGCGGAAGCTCTCTGCTACGTCAACGGCAAGGAAATTACGACGGCGATTGTACTGCACACGGGCAATCGCGTCATCCTCGGCAAGTACCACGTGTTCCGCTACAATGACCCGCAAGAGGCGCGGCAAAGTCGACACAATCTCTCCGCTGCTCTCAGTATGTTACTTGATTGATTTTTGACCTTTTTTTTACAAATGCTTCTTTTCTTGCTTAATTCCATCCAATACATGTTAGATCATAGCTACAAACAATTTGACTATTACTCACTTTTGTAAAAGTCTATTTACCATTTTTACTATAATAAGAGCTCTTTTTAATTCAAAGAGGATGTTTTCGAAGTGAAAAAATTTATAAACCGTTCTATATGATTTGAAAGTGTGTTTATTAAAGTGGAAATGGCATGTAAACAGATGCATAAATAAAATAATTAATTAATACAAGAACGAGAACGTTTAAAAAACTTCTGCATTATAGCTGATAGCGACCCGATCGACTGGAAGTATGCGCAGCAGGAACTGTTGGAGAAGCAGGGCATTGATCTGAAGGCGGAGATGGAGAAGAAGCTTCTGGAGATGGAGTCGCAGTACAGACGCGAGCGCGAGGAGTTGGAGCTGAAGATGATGCGGCAGACGAAAGTGAGTCGCATTTCGCTCTGCTTGGCATTCTATAGCGATGTGTGATGACTGATGGTTGCTATAGGAGTACGAAAGTCGCATCGAGAATCTGCAAAGACAAGTCGACCTGGCCCAGAGTATGATTTCATCAACGTGCTCCAATGGCGTCGCCTGGGACAGCGAGCGGATGCTAGGCATCAGCACGATTGTTTTCCGTAAGGCGCTCTCATTATCGCTTCGCACCAATTATCCATCTTTATATCCACTTTTCTCTCGTCTTTTACTTTTTTAAACGAACTCTAATTGTTTCCTGCTCTAGGCACTTCTAGAATTCAAACACTTTTCCATTCAAAAAGGACATTCTAAATATTCAATTGACTTGAGAAGTGTCCGCTTTGATTTTTAAATTGTCTTATCAAAGTGGAAATCGTATTATGAGAAAAACTGTCCTCTCGCTCTAATTTTGGTAGGAATGGTGAATGAATGAGGAATGATTTCAGCTGAGGAGTGCAAATGGACGGATCAGCAGGAGCGTATTCTCCGTCGCGCGGCCAGCAAATGGCGTTACCATCAGTTCACGTCGGTGCGCGACGATCTATGGGGAAACGCCATTTTCCTCAAGGAGGCCAACGCAATCAGTGTCGAATTGAAAAAGCGGGTATGTTCGCTTTTTCGTTCTCTCTTTGATCATGTCTATGCCTCGATTTTGCGGTGGACTATTTTAACCCGAACTATTACTCCAAAAATTATAATTAATTCTTGACAAAGTCAGTACGGTAACGCACGCGTCCTAAGCCTAAGATGGCATTGCTGCTGTGTATGAGTGCGATGCGGTATACTCCACGAAATGATCATAAATTGTTTAGCCTATACGATCAAATAGAGCTTGAACAGATGGTTCAACTTGAAGAAAGCCGCCGAATTAAAGCGGTTATCCCGTGGATTAAATCAGCTTTCGCACATAATCTCTGTAGCTGAGGTTGTAAACTGAAGCTGATTTGATCCGTATAGTAACCGTTGGATCTTGCCAGCATAATTCAAATTGAGCCATCGGGAAAGAAGCTTCATTTAATCGTATAGTCAATTTCTTAATCCTACAGCACATCTCTCTTAGTATTTGTTCACCTATCTACCATATTATTGCTCAGCTTACTAATCTTATCATACCTTCAAATTAAAATAAACACCCCTAAAAATCTTATGCGAGTTGCAGGTTCAATTCCAATTCGTACTGCTCACCGACACGATGTACAGTCCGCTGCCGCCCGATCTGTTGCCGCCGGGAGAGGATCTCACCTGTCGTCCCTTTCCCAAAACGGTTGCAGCCGTCGAAGTGCAAGATATGAAGAATGGCGCCACGCACTATTGGAGTCTGGAAAAGCTCAAGTAAAATTTTCTCATTTCAAAAATTCTCCAATTAGTCGCATTTAACGGTAGTGGGTTGCAGTGGCTTAACTCGTAGCTCTTGTGCGACTGTTTTTGATTGTCGCAAATATTGAGACCATTTTTTGACGCAGCTTTGCTGACGTGGCACGCGCTTGCTTCTTGTTCGAGAGTCTTTTGTGTTGGCATGATTTCCGCTTGTTTGAATTTGACTTTGTGTTCGATCCATTTTTGGTTCTGTCGGCCGTCTGTCCTTGCTGGACTATTGCTGAGTTGCTTATCTGCCGCTTGTCTTGCCTGTCCGAATGACGTCGTCGCATCCTAATGTCACCATGACGTCATCGAAGCATGACGTCAGTAGCCAACCGAATCAGCCGAAAGTCTGCCAAGCCATCGCTTGCGCACTTTTTATTAGATTGCGTGATAGAACGGCAGGAGAAGTAGAGAGGCCAGGGAGGAAGTAGAGAAGAAGGCGATTGTTTGACGAATTGCAGAATGCGCTTAGAAGACATGCGAAGGTATTACAACGCGGACATCAGCGAAGCTCCAAGTCCGGACACGCCAATGACCCACGAACAGCAGTTGCAGTGCTGGGCGGCCTGTACTAACCAGTCCAACTTCAACCCCTGCCGTCTGGTACCCGACAGGTCCGAACTAACTCGTCGTCGTCAGCTGCTGTGACCGCATGCACTCCTCTCTCTATCTTTCACCTTCACCCTTCCTCTATCAGAGCTCACATTTCTATCGCTCTCCCCCACTCGGCTTTCAATTTAGCATTTTGTTTCTATCGTCGGCTCGTTCGGCTATGCTGTTGCTTTTCGCTTCGTGGTGGTCAATTGATGTGGATGATGACTGGAATGTACGCGTTGCAGACAACGCCTGGAACTCATGCGCGAGATGTACCATCATGATGCGGAGATGACGTCGCCCGGCAGCCCCGGCGATCCGATGATGGAAGCGCTCATGGGCACCGACCCCTTTTACGACAGATTCCCCTGGTTCCGAATGGTCGGCAGGTTTGTCTTTTATTAATTGTTTTATCATTCATCAACCTTTAATACTTATTATTATATTTTCTACCTCTCGGGAAGTTCATTCTTGTACGGGAAGTTCAAGCCGACAGAAATAGAATGAGTCGTGTAGAATGTTAGTAAATTTCATGGTTTGAATATTTTGCTGTCAATGCAAAAACACGGAGAATGGAGAAAATATTAAAAAAATGAGCCGAGCTAGTTTGAAATTGGAATCTAAAATCTTTAGCTTAAAACTGGGAGCAGCATTTTATACCGTACTTTTAACGTGAAACCATTTTCGCCCTATAGTGCGCTTTTTTTCAGAGCGTTCGTGTACTTAAGCAATCTTTTGCACGGAGTTCCGCTCGTCCACAAAGTGGCCGTTGTCAACGAGAAAGGCGAGGTGAAAGGATATCTCCGCGTCGGCATTCAGCCCGTTGGCATAGGTAGCGTACTTTTCAGCTTTGATGACTTAAGTTGAATACCATATACTCTTCGTACTTAGTGTGGGTTTTATGGCGGTGATGCGCGCGTATTTTTTAAATTTAACATAATTTTTAATACTGTAATGCTTTTGCTAAAAAAGACATTCATTCGCGATCGTAATCAGTATTGCCATAAATAGACGCGTGATCATTGCTGCCAGAATTTTCATAGATGCAGTAAGAAATTTATAACGCGAGCTGATGCTGCGATGTTACCCTACGCGACAGAATATAAAAATGTCTCTTTTTCAGACGACGTTGATAGTCCGAACACGGTGTCAAAGGGTGTTCGGCAAAGTGCCAAGTTGCACTTCCGCCACGAAGACTTCATCAAGAAGTCCAAGTCGAAGAAGAAGGAGGCGTTGTCTCCGCTGGGTGGGCCGGAAGACCGCGTAGTCGAAGGATTGAATGATAAGGACACTACAAATGGACAGCCATCGCTCACTCCCACTCAGGATGGTATGCAAATTTCACATTGTATCGTTGTTTATCATTTTTACATTCAGTTTCGTCAAACTTGCGTTCAACTCGAATGCAAAGATGATGAAATCGGGTCCAAGGGTGAAGTAATCAGATGCATGATCGTTTATTTATTTGATTCCCTTTTTATTCAAATCTTTGCCATATGTGGTTTAATATGAACACTTTCCACATCAGATAGGGTATATTCTAAAGCAAAGTGGAAACTTTTGTGCGAAACTAATTCAATGAAGTGTTTAGTATTATTTGAAAAGTATCCGTTGTGTATATGAAAATTTCCTTTAATAAGATCAGGAAAGATGAGAATGGTTTATATATTATTATTATTATTTTAGATGCGAAGGACAAGTTTTCGCTCGACTTCCCAGACCACATGAAGGAAGGGGAAGAATTCTGCTTTCGGGTTACTGTAATGCAAGCGCTCGACGTGTCGGAGCAGTACGCGGACGTATTCTGCCAGTTCAAGTATGTGTTATCATTAGTTTATACTGCAGAACCTGGATAAGTGCAGGATTAGGATAAATGCAGCTTCTTATTGGAGCATGAGATGTTGGGCTTATCTGGATTTATTTTTAGCTTAAATTGATTCAGGTTGGTCTGGATCATAAGAGAAACGCTTTTGAGTGATTGTGCAAAATAAGATATCCATGTATTTAAGCATACTTGCCATGCATTATCAACGGGTTAGTACCTCATGAAGTAGCAGTTACCATTCGCTCCTGCTGATCCATCGACCGCGACCCGTCACTCAACAACTTAGTAACTCGTCGATAATGCGTTGCATATATGCTCAAAGCCGAAACTAACCATATCTTGCTTAATTGCACGTAGGTGCTTGAGTTGAACCAAACTGAGACAGACCAACTTAAATATAGCTTTATTACATGTCCTCGAACTATATTCATATTGTTTCAGTTTCCTGCATCGTCACGACGAGGCATTCTCAACGGAGCCGATTAAGAATACGGGCAAAGGACCGCTGGCATTTTTCCACGTTCAAAACTTGAACATAACGATGAGCAAGGCGTTCCTCCACTACGTCCATCACTTTCCCATCATTTTCGAAGTTTTCGGCCATTTCCAGCCGCACGCCACCGATTTGGCGCTTAATAAGGCCCACGCTCCTCTTGGGTAACATATTGCTTAAGATTTAAAGTTTGTCAATGGTTCGTACAGTGGATCTCGGAGGTAATTTATTCAATTCTCTTGGAATATGTGTCGGATTTAAAGCTTATGGCTCTGGAAGTTTACTCTCAGCGAGGATTTTCGCATCGTCAGTTTGCGTTCAAACAGCATTCATTCGCATAATCTCCCTCAAACGACTTACTGAAACATGATTATTCCTGGCGGTCCACAATTATGAATTTCTGAAGAGTAAAATGAAGACCCCAAAGGTCCTAGCTATGATGCAAATGTTCTTTAATTATCTTTTCTTGCAATCCACATCATTTACCTCACTATCTGACGATTTAATACAGGTCAAGGAGCCTTGAGTAGGTTGCGCATGAACTCTTTGAACGGTCTAATAGAATCCGACGTCAATCTAACGAATAACTAACACTTTTCCCTAATTTTCAGGAGAAGGATGTCAACAAAATTGAGCTTCCAACAGCCGTCGCTGGTCATTTCAACGCCAGTCAAGAGCAAGAAACCAACGCCGGCGGTTCCGACGACGTGAGTGAAATAGTCGAAATTATGATTGGCGACCGCAAACAATCGATGCTCCTTTTAGCCCGAATCATATCCGCACAAAGTTCGACCTACTCGTGTGGTTCGAGATTTGCGAGCTGGCAAATTCGGGCGACTACGTGCCGGTGATTGTCGATCATTCGCAAGGTACTGCATGATTAGATGAGAATCGTCGCTCACTGATTTGCTTTTTTTAGGCCTGCCGACTCACGGCGTTTACCTGATGCACCAAGGCATTCAGCGACGGATCAAAATCACCGTGTGTCACGAGAAGGGCGACGACATCAAGTGGCGTGACTGTCAGGAGCTGGTGGTGGGGCGGATCCGTTCGAGTCCCGAGTGGAACGGCGAAGATCTGGATGTGCTCTCGCTCGGCCTCTTCCCCGGCAGTTTCCTCGAGTTTGCCATGGACGACCGGTACTGCCACTATTCACCTCTATTATTCGAAAAAAATTTTGTTTTTTTCTTTTGTTGTCTTTTCAACAACTTTCATAGCTATGTTTAAAAAGAGGGAGTTTTTTAAAGGACTCTTCGGACAACCTAAGAATTAGGGTTTATGAGAAGAGAACAGAAGAGCATGCACTAATAGACGGCCTAAAAGTTGTTGCATAGGTGAGAATCAATTCGAAAAGACAAGCAAGGCTCTATAGTACCAGTTAACTGTGCACAAAACGAAAATATCTGCGGAAGTTTCTAAAGCTTTCTAGGAGTTTTCACGTGACTGCATGACGTCATTTGCAGTTTGGCGAAGTTTGACACACCCTCTCCTCTTTCAGCATCTTCTTCCAATTCGAGGCAGCATGGGACAGCTCGCTTCACAACTCTCCCCTCCTCAATCGCGTCACCCCCTATGGCGAACAGGTCTACATGACCTTGTCCGCTTACATGGAGTTGGAGCACTGTTGCCAACCCGCCGTCGTCACCAAGGACCTCTGCGTCATGATCTACGCGCGCGACTCGAAGATCTCCGCCGCCAGTCGGTATGTCTTGCTTGCGTTGGTTAGTGTCTATTGTTGGCGATGTGCCAGCCCATTTTGGGCTCCCGCGCGATTCGCACAGCGATCATTTGTGACCTCATTGGTTAAAATTTTGCGCGTGCGAAATTAAACTTGGAATGTGACCACATGTCATACTACGTTATAAGACGCATGACTGTGCGGTTGGAAACGCATAAGTATAGCTAGCGCGTCAATTATAAATCATATATATCACAAACTAATATTCCAAAATCGCGCGGGAATTCAAACTCGATGGCGCGTTGCCGATACTAAGGGCCTGATTAGAGTGAACGCGGAGGGTGAGCGTAATTTATGCACAATCGGTTACCAAGAATGCAAAATATCAATACATATTTTAAATTGTTAAAGCTCCAAGTCACTTTAACGCTATCTTTTATTATTCCCGTGTCTTCTGATCTCCTATCACGTCGACACAAAACATATACTCCTTTTTTCAGCTTCTGTCGCTCGCTGATTGGCGGCATTTCGAAATCTCCGGAGATGAATCGCGTGCCAGGCGTCTATGAAATGTCGTTGAAAGAGTCAGTAGACACAGGTAGTCCAGGTGAATCGGTGTTTCACTATTTCCTTAGTTAGATCTTTTACCCTTCTGACGTGATCTTAGCACGGTTAGATTACCCTTTGCATGATAATTATGCACCCTATCGTTTATTTTTTGTTCTCATTGAGTTTAGAGTATAGTGTCGTCGGTCGGATGTGTAGTGCGTAGTTTGATGGCGTAATTTGTGATGTAGTGAGCTTTTCTTTAAGGGTATGATATAGTTGCATTGGTGAAATGATTCTGACCACATTTGCATGCATAACCTAAGTTAAGGAATATACGGTCTGAACATATAGCTGATTCTTCGTGGAGTCTGCTAGAATTACTTCACCAGTGAAAATACTATATGCCCTATTAGTCTTGCTGATGATGAATTTCCCAAAAATTTCCTTCTGAGCAACGAAAATTTAGAAACAGAACCGTAATGATAAAATCTGCAATTACAGCGGCTTTTTGAATCTGCCCTTGAGAAGGAAATTGAAAGCATTAGATGCATGCAGTAGCTGAACGTTGTCGTGGTGAGACCTAACCGTGATTGTTAGTTAATTGAGCGGAAAAGTGCTGAATATGAACTGAAAATATTATCAGGAGCGCAACGTCGTCAGCGTCGAGTACTCGACACGTCGTCGACATACGTGCGGGGCGAAGAGAACCTGGGGCAGTGGCGACCGCGCGGCGACTCCCTCATCTTCGAACATCAGTGGGAACTGGAGAAACTAACTCGCCTCCAGCAGGTGTGTTTTTGTGAATACTCACTTAGAGATCCATTGAGCCGAAAGGTCTATTGCGTCAAAATTTGAACAGTTATCAAATTTCTTAATCGATAAAGAAATTAGCGAAATAATATCTCATTGCAGTGTTGAAGGGCCCTCAGACAGGATGAGTGTGTTGTGTTGAGATATGTATAGCAATGTGTTAAGTGAGCCTTTTATCGCTCTATTGCTTGAACGGCGATATAATTAGCGCCATCCAGTGTGAGCTTTCGTTTGGTAATTAACTTAGAGTGACCTTGTCAACCTCAGCATAGTGAACCTTTCAAAAACACGATGATCCTTTCTGCGCAGATGATCTCACTACCAAATCCTAGTTTTTGCCCATCATGCTGTCGTACTTTCGCGATTAATTTTAACCCTGATTCAGGTCGAGCGAGTGCGACTCTTTTTGCGCCTTCGCGAGCGATTAAAGCAGGAGGGTAAGGGCAAGGATGCCAAGGCCTCGACCGAGCCGAAAACGCCCGTCTCCCCCTGCGCGCCTAAGCGACCAATCCCCGAGAAGATCACCATGAACAGCAAGGAGAAGACGATCGTCAATAAAGTGATCGGGTTGATCAACCAACGCGTGCCGATCAACAAGGAGCCGCCGACCGGAAAGGTGCGTTTGTTTACTCATGAAAATGGATGAATTAATGAATTTTTATATGTTGGGATGTTCAAACCTAAGATGGGTCCCAACAGGATGATATCATACCGTAATCAACCTGCAATTACGAAAGACTTATCTGAAATAAGCGTATTTTCTTCTCTTCTCTCTCTCTACTGTTAGCCCCGCTTTAGAGTAGTGTTAGTTGGTTCTGTATTTTAACTATAGAACAAGTGCACATTATTGTGAAGACACGAGAAAATAATCGATTCTTTCAGACGACCGCTGAGCTGACAGAAGAAAGTCCGTCTTCGTCACTGGGCAGCAGCCTCGCCAGTAGCGCCGCATCGGATATGAACAAGTATGTTATCAAGCTATCAATAGTTGCAATAGTTCAAAGCCTGTATCCTCGGTTATTGTCGTGCGGCGTAGTGGATCCCTTTCGTGCAATTCCAATCTTGTCGGCATGTCACCTTCCCCACCAGTCACAGTCGCGTTGATCCACTCGTTCATACTAGGCTAATGCCTGTTGTCGCCGACAGTCTTCAGTACGGCCTGCCAAGCTGTCACTTTTCGTTCGAGCGGCGATTGGCGCCGCCCGACGACCGACGCGTCCCTCTCGGCCGCAACTATGTCGCGTAGGTGTCGGTGGCGATTGCTCCTTCGTTCGTCGTCGTCGACGCTCTCCCTGTTATTATTCGTATCTGTGTCTTCGTGCGCTTTGTTCCTTCACACTCACGTCACATCACCGCTTTGTTTTCTGAATTTTTCGTCGCGTGCTCGGTGTCGTTCGGGGGTTGGAATGTTAACGCTTCCATGCTGGTAAAGAACGGTTGAAATCATTTATAGCGTGAATTCGCCTTTGACGGTTCACTTGTTTCTGTCTCAAACTGATGGCTTCCTATGCTTTATTTATGGGAAAATCCTCTAGAACGTTAAATTGCTTATCCACCGCTATAAACGATTTCCACCGAATCCGAATGATTTTTCTATATACACTGGATATATCCTCGCTCGATGTTGGAAGCTTTATCAATACAACCTCTGACAAAGTGTAGCAGCGAGTTTTATTCAACGAATATTTTCAGAGGAGCGGGTCTACTAGTGAAGTCGTCGCCTTCAATGGACCTACTTTCCAAGCTGAAATCCAAATCTGACCAGAACCTGCAGCACAGCACCAGCGACGGTGACAGCGGAATTAAGAAGTCGCTGAGCAGCAGCAGATTAGCGCAGATCAGTCTCTTTGTTCCCGAGGTATGTCGTTGTCATTGTGTTATTTGTAACATGTTGTAACATATTGGTTGCGTAAAGCAATTCTTTGCAGTATTCAGCGCTATAATTTTTAATCATATACAATAGCAAGCGGAAACGGCTGAAATGAAAATTGCTGCTGCTAATAAATATCGAAAACCTTGATCTTGTCTGAACTAATCGACGTCTGAACACGTTTTGATAAAAGCAGACCAACGGTATTCGCGGTCCATTGGTTGCACATGACCATTTGTAGCAATTTAATATTGCTTAAGAGCAATTGGATGGCCTCACAACTATAATATTACCGCTCTGTATTCGCCATTCGCTTCCTAACAACCTCATTATTCAGGTGACTGAGGAGCGCGTCGGCGTAGTGGTCTCGAAGAAGGGGTACATGAACTTTTTGGAAGAAAAGACGCAGGGCTGGATCAAGCGCTGGGTGGTCGTTCGTCGGCCGTACATTCTGCTTTTCCGCGACGACCGCGACTTGGTCGTGCGCGGCATCATCAACCTTGCCAATGCGCGCATTGAATATTCGGAGGATCAGCAGGCCATGTTGAAGGTTCGTGGATTTTATCTTATGGATTATATTATTTGGTTATTCCAGTATATTAGGAAACTTCGCATTGTGGAATAATAAAAATTCGTGAGATTTTGCATATTTATGCCTTAATATGGGCAAGTTTTTGCTTCTAAACGCGACAGTTTTATCTCAATATGCTACTAAAGTTACCCTGATTTAGGTTCCGAATACGTTCTCGGTGTGCACGAGTCATCGGGGCTTCCTGATGCAGACGATGACAAACGAGGAGGTGTACGACTGGCTGTACGCCATCAACCCCCTGCTCGCCGGCCAAATGCGCTCCAAAAGCGGCATGATTGCTCCCCACAATCTGCCCCCCATCCAGTCCCCCACTAGTCCATGATCTTTACTGCTATCCCTCCTTCCATTTAATTCTCACTCAGCATTATTCTCTACCGTTCCGTGAATATATAGTCTCGATTCGTGATTTTCCCGCAGTGGTTGCAATCATACATTTGCTTCGGTGTACCTTTTTGTGATTCTATTGCCCATTCGCATCGCAATCGTGTTTCCCGGAGGACGTTTCCTGGGGGACTGCTCCTTTGTATGTTGCCTACTCTCGACGCTATACCTGTTTTATATACGTCAGTACTGTTGTTGCCATAATTTTTCAAACTTGTGAAATACGTTTCATCTTAGACTTCTAGATTTGTTTTTTGAAAGTTCACATGTGCCATAATGTTGTCACCACGTGGGTCTGGGAGTTGAAAGTGCACATCAGAAGTCACATTGGATTCTTGTCACACTCTTGATGACTGCTATACTCTGGTATTTGCTTTTTTGTTATTGTGGTGCTTTGCTCTGTTCATGTGTACACTGGCTAAAATCATCAAAAAAATGCGCACAAACTCTTTGCTCGACCGACTGTTTTAAACTGACATTATATTGCTCTCTCTTTGTGACAATTGCTGGCCCCAGTGTTTGGTTGGTTGGTGGTGTTCGCAAAGACTCGTTCGCATCAACCCGAGTCGATCGACTTGTTTGAAATCTCGTTTATTTCCTATGATTGATTCTGACCCTCTTTAATAGTATTCATTATTTGTAGAGCTGCTTGTGTGCAAGAGCTTGTGTTTGTCGACAATTCCGCTTGAGTGTTAGTCCGAATGATGCTGTGTCATCTCGCTGATCTTTCTCGCCTTGTCATGTGATTGCAGCTTTCCCAAGATTCCCGAATGTTTGCAGTTTTTGCTTGCCGCGATGTGTTAATAAAAACTGAAATTATTGACGCCCTACAATGACTCATGACGCCACAAAGCAATTTGAAAATTTCTCGATATAGGATTACAAATCTTCGTTTCTTAAACCGGTAATATTTGTACATACAGAACTTTTATTAAATGCTGCTCTACCGAGTAGTGCAGCTTTAAAGTTTTGTAAGCGTGAAGCATATTTCACAAAGCAATTACAATTGCAAAACTGTATGCGCGGTTACGATTGATCATTTTTTGTTTTTTTAATCAAACCGCACGTGCAACTTCGCAATTGCGAAATCTCTGAGGTCATCCGCCGAATCCCCTCCAGAGACGAACTGAGCTTCACCAGCCGACAACACCATATAGGTGATGTCAGATTTGCGCTCTTCGGCTTTTCACTGGTGTTCTTCAGTTACAAAAGTGTAAAAGCATTCCCCCATCAAAATTTTCCGCGGAAGAAGCGATCAGTTTGAAGATATCAAGCGCGTGCGGTTGCGCTCGGTCTCATTCCTATTCACTTCAAGCGCAGACTTAGTACTGGGCGCAATGTAACTTTTTTAGATCCTCGTATCTCGCTTTGTTGCGCTTGTTTGCAGTCAATTCTTCTTGATAGGTAATGATAGGTAGATATTCGTTGACAGAACCAGAAAGGCCCTTCAACCATGCCACCGTCGCATTCAGAAGTGACATTAAGAGACGAGTAATGTGACTTGAGGGTTACTGATTGGCATCTCAAATGAGAGCTGGTTGCGGACGCGATGCATTAGCGGTAGTGAATTTGGATTGTGATCTTAAGGATGGTCGAAAGGGAAGAGGGCTGTTGATTGATATCTGGGGCCAGTGAATAATCAGCTGGATCGTTTTGAAAATCCTGCGTAGGTCGGACCTTGTGGTGAGTTAAGTGAACGGTCGCGGGCCGCTAGACACAATTCTTGGTTTGTTCTTGTGGTTAGCCGTTACTGGGGAATATTTGCAAAGCCGATTTCTCTACCTCCTATGCTTGAATAAAAGGTTATATTAACAACGGCTATGAGTTCAACATTTGTAATTAGAGCTGATTTGACGTCAATAAGAATCGGCATCCATCACTTTTCGCAGAATTTGTAATTTTCAATTAGTATTCTCGATTAACATTATTGCTGATTGCAAGGCATTGCCCCCTACACGCTTTTGAGTAACATGAAATGGTGAATTCCATCACCCATATTTGAGATTTTGCTATCCAGTTTCTGGGCCGAATCGCATACATCTTGCATCCTCATCTCGAATATTTAAAAGCGGGGTGAGGATACAAGGTGTATGGGGTCCCAATAGGGGAGGGAAACCTCTGCTCAGCCAATTTCCTGCATGTGGAACTAGGATTCGGGGAGTACTGACAGTGTCACTGAGCGTCAGGGTCGTTATTCTACTAGGGCAGTCAATCTTCCGCCTCATCGAAATCAAAATCAGTATCGTACTCTTCCAACTCAGGATCAGGATCCCCCACGTATTTGATCGAAAATTGGGGGTTTCTTCGTTGACCAGCTGTCTCAATTAGTTCACGGTTCCTTTCGCTCAGTCTGTAGAATTCATCCAATCTTCTGCCATCATGATTCGAAATAATAATGCTTGTGAGTGCTGGTAATTTCCGTGCTGTCAGGGCTAAATTTGCAGTCACTGACTCCCCCTTATATCTAAGATTATAATTACTGTTGACATGAATTTTTTGAATGCGTTCACATTTGTGCAAATGTTGGCATTCAGGATATTTTTCTTGCTCAAAGAAATCAGCATCAAGCTTTAAACATATGACGTTACTGCTGCTAATTTGATCTGTAATTGACTGCCATGTTGCCGAATCCATTTTGCATTCCTTGAATTCCACAGTGTCCAATGCTGGCAATGTTGCAATACCACTGATTTTGCTGCTTCCTATTTCACATTTCCTGAATTTCAGACTTTTCAGGGAAGAGCAATTTGTGAATGAAAGCTGAGAATTGGCTGAGAATGTACATCCATATAAACAATATTTATCTCCAAATGTGAGTGAGTGGAGCTTGGTCAAGTAACTGAGTGACAGGTCGTTGACGAAATTGTATTTAGTTACTGTAATTTTTAATTTTTGAACGTTGCATCGTTGCAAGTGGATTAAGAATTCCTTATTAAAATCATCCCCAAATGACACCTTCAGACATTTGACGTTACTGTGGCTAATTTGATCTGTAACTGACTGCCATATTGCCAGATCAGTATTGCATTCCCAGAATTGCACACTATCGATTGCTGGCAATGCGATAGTTCCAAGGTCTATGTTTTTCTCCATTATACATTTACGGTATCCTATATTTTTCAGGGATGGACAATTTTTGAATGACAGCTGAGAATTGGCTGAGAAGGTGCATCCTCCAAATGTGAGTGAGTGGAGCTTGGTTAAATCACAGATTGAAAATAGGTCATTTTGACGAATTGTGTATTTATATATTGCAATTTCCATTTTTTCAACATTGCTGCATTGTTGCAAGTGGATTAAGAATTCCTTATTGAAATCCTTCTCAAATGTCACCTCCAAATATTTAACGATACTTTGGCTAATTTGATCTGTAATTGACTGCCATGTTGCCAAATCAATATCGCAATCATCGAATACTACTGTGTCGATTGCTGGCAATGTTTCAATACCAACGATTGTGCTGCTTTTCATTGTGCAATATTCGAATTCCAGAGTTTTCAGGGATGGGCAGTTTGTGAATGACAGCTGAGAATTGGCTGAGAATGTGCATCCTCCAAATGTGAGTGAGTGGAGCTTGATCAAGTCGTTGAACGACAGCCGTGAAGTGGCCTTAAATATACCAGTGAATCGCAAAGTCTCCATTGCTGGCAACGTTGCAATATCAACGATTGTGCTGCTTTTCATTGTACAATATTCGAATTTCAGATTTTTCAGGGAAGGGCAATTTGTGATGGACAGCTGAGAATCGGCTCCAAATACGCATTTTGAATATTCTCCTCCAAATGTGAGTGAGTGGAGCTTGATCAAGTTACTGAATGAGAACAGTGTTGGACTGGGTGTCGTGGTTGATTTTCCTGCATGTCTTGCAGTATTTAGTTTACCATTCAGTTCGATGCTTTGCACGTTTGTGCATTGAGAGAAGAACCAACTTAGCTGCTCGTTTTTGAAGCTAGCTGTCGTATTGAATGCATCAAATGTCATATCCATTTTAATATCAGTGATTTTCTCGAAATAATATTTGCGTTTCTCTGCCTGTATTGGCATTTTGTCGGATAAAGCAATTCGAAAAAGAAACTTCTCGAATTCATTCATTTCACTCATTCCACCATCTTCCGTTGTGTTTAATTTTGAATCAGGTAGCAGCCATTCGCTTGTAGGATCATTTGAACAGAAGCAATAGAATGCAGCAAGAAATTCTTGAATGGTCCTATGCGGAAAGAAAAAGGAGGTAACAAGTTTGAATGAATTGTCGTGTTCTTTCTCTTTTCTTAACAACCCAACTTGCTCTATTATTGGTTGCAGATTAAATTTTTCATAATCAGAATGTTGGAATATGTCCTTGTCTATATTGCACATTGCCATTTTACCAAGACAGTGAAGCTGAGGAAAGTGTAGAAAATGATCTTGAATGGTTTCAAATTTTTCGGCAGAATCATATTGAAATCCAAAAGAATGTGGAATATCGCGATCAGGAAAATCTTGTTGATGCCTATCAATGAGCCACCATATGATATTGCAGTATAATTCCAGTAGTGTGCCATCAACGATTCTTTCATGCACCAGGCAGATGAAGGTAAGAAACAGTGGTGTCTCTGCGAGTGTGTCCAAATTTTCATTATTTTTCAGTAAACTGTGTACTGCTGCAATGTTGCGTTTATTATCAATTTCTGATGAGAGAAAGTGATTGAATATGTATTTTTCTTTTTGTTGCTTTGTTGTGAACCCAAGAACTTCAGCAAATACAAATCGGCCTCTCCGTCCATGTAGATTTGATAAATAACCTTTTCTTGTTGTTATTATTACATTAAATAAGAGCGCTCTGCCAACTACCGTTTCAAATAAATATGACTTCAATTCCGAACACTGTTTTTCTTTAGATGATTCATCATATCCATCCAGTAACACCAATATACGGCACTCTTCGCAGAATCGCTCGTCATTCATTAGTTTTTCTAACTTTTCATAGCTCGCTTTCTTTAAAAAAGTTTTTGAGTAGTATAGCACCAAATCGACAATGCTTTCAAATGTCTTTTCACGCACTTCGCGGAATTCAGAGTATAAAACGAGATCATAGCATGACAGTTGTTGCTTTCCTTTTGACCATTCATAAGCTAGTCGTCGCATAAGGGACGTTTTACCAGATGCTGGGTTTCCTTCGATGATCAACATTTTCTGATTGATAAGTGCTTTTCTCAGCAACTCTGCATGATCTTCTGTTGCCTGCGTATGATGCAAATCTTCGCTAAGTGCCACCGAAACCCACATATTCTCAATATGGAATGTAAACGGTAAAGAGAAAGGATTTGTTTCCTTGAATCTTTGACAGTACATTTCTTTTAAAGACGTTTGTACTCTAAATGTGATCAGGCTTAGTTTGTAATGTTAATGTTGACAGAACAATCATACTATAACTGTAGAAGCAACATCTATTTAGAAGTTCTAAAACTTCAGTTTATTGACGCAAGCTTTATATTCTGATTAACCTTTTGCATCTTTTGAGGAAACAAATAACAATAAACATATTATGATCCTTTATTTTATCATTAGTTGTTAAATGATAATGAATACTACCTTAAATCCTCTAATAAACACCCACCCTCTTATAGACGTCCCCTCACGCCTTGATCGAAAAAATAGACGCCCAGGGCCCTGTTTCACGAACGCTCAGAATCGGAAATCTGTGATAATTTGGCTGAGTAGCGCACATCAGCCGTATATCACCTGGTATCAACAGTATGAAACTCAGCTAACTTATCACAGATTTTTGATTCTGAGCGTTCGTGAAATAGGGCCCAGGGCGTTTATTAGAGGATTTACGGTAATCGAGTGCAATTAAAATTTTGTCCGAGTGCATAGTGTCCCACATAATTGCAATGCAATTTTTACCGGTGCCATTTTTCTATTACAGATGAAATCAAGTACTTTTTGAGGGTGGGGATAGCATATTATAGATTTATTTGTTCCTCAAAGTTGAACGCATTCAAATCACGCGCTCTTAACATTCAGGCGATTAAGTGAAATGATGAGATATTAAATGGATTGGCCCATTACGTATTGTTTACCCAATTAAGCAGCCAAAACTGCCCAATATGTATCTGCGCCAGCAAAAAGCAAAGGCATTTTTTAAAACGATCATCATATTAAGATCTGCAATTGTTGCTTTCTGTCATTGTTTAATATTGAGAAGTTTGTTTAGAAAAGTCAGACTAAAATTAAATCATCAAAAGAGTCATTAGTTTGGTGAAAGAGAAGCATAATCTTCTTTTAAATATCAGTGGTAACAGAACTTACGTTACTAATTTTTTTTGCCAATCTTCAGCCCTTGGCTGAGAAGAAGCAGATGAAGAAGTAGACGGCGCTTGGCTAAATATCATATGACTTATTCAATCTACTTTTGAAGAAATATCAGATAAGCTGTCGTCATTATTATTTTTCGTTCATATTAACTCTATGAAAGGTGAAGTGTTTTCAAATGAATTACTTTGTGTTTTTATATTTTAATATACACATAGGAGCATCATAATATTGAAGGGTGTAGCGCTGTTTATTGATAAATTTCTAGAGGAAAGTTCAGCAGATATGGAGCCCTCAACGTTTGATGGTGATTTTATTATTCAAGAAAATAGCAGCAGTTTTACCATAATTAGATTAATTCAGAGGTGGTTAATTTAACGTCTATAAGCTAAATTTCGGTCTTTGATTTTGACGCGGTGGTGAGCGGTCGGTCCTCTGATTTGCTCTCTTGACCTCTCGCGCGCTCCCGCTGCCTATCAAATCCCCGCCCCAACACGCCGTTGCGGGCGCGGGGTGTAGCAAATTTGACTCCATGTTCCCTTCCCTGTACGTGTGTACGTACAATGCCCGATCCATCGCCACCCGCCAACGCCTCACCGCCTTCGAGGAAGAAATCCGCAACGTCAAGTTCGACATCATCGGCATCGCGGAAAGTCGGCTCAGCGGCTCGAAACGCGTCGATCTCCCGTCCGGCTACACGATCTACCAGAGCGGGAAGCCTCAAGGCGAGCGCACCTTCGCAGGTGTCGCTTTCTACGTGCCGGCGTCACTGAACAAGCGCGTGCTCGGCGTCGTCTTCGTGTCCGACAGGATCATCGAACTCACGCTCCAACTCCGCGGCCGTCGCACGCTTCGATTGATCCAGATCCACGCGGGAATATTATCAAAACGGCCACCCAAAATGATGAAATCGGCCGGTCCAAAAAATTTACTTAAAACGGCCGGTCAAAAAGTTTAGCTACTTAAAACAGCCGGTCAAAAAAGGGACTACTTAAAACGGCCGGTCAACGAGAGCTGTCATTACTTAAAACGGCCGGTCAAAAAACGCAAGAGAGAGAGGATCTATCATTATCGAAGATGATCGATCATAACTGCACGGTCAACAAGCCGATGAAAGACAGCTGTCACTGCTGAAAAGAGACAGTCAAAGACCGAGAAGTTAATGCAAATGCAGCCATTCACAGTCGCTTTATACATAGGAGAAATAGGTGACTGGATATTTGCCGTTAGGCATGTGAGCGTGCACTTGAATTATTCACAGAAACGTTTTTTAATTTGGGTTTCTTATATTGTAAGAAAATGCACCGAATTAAGTTTTTCATTTAATCTTGCAAGCAGTGGAAAGTTTAATGCATTCCTCCAAGTGCAATTCACTTTTAACATGTTGACCGGCCAATTTAAATAAATTCTCTTTTGATGACGGCGGCCGTCAAAATTTTGACCGGCCGTTTTCAGTAGTCTCTTTTTTGACCGGCTGTTTTAAGTAGTTAGGCTTTTTGACCGGCCGTTTTAAGTAAATTTTTTTGACCGGCCGATTTCATCATTTTGGGTGGCCGTTTTAATAACCGTCCTTCACGCGCCACACGCCGGCAATCCCGACGCCACCTACGATGACTTTCTGAACGAGCTGGCCGACCTTCTCCGTGCCCGGCGCTCAACGACGACCATCGTGCTCGGCGATTTCAACGCGGTCATCGGCAGTCGACAACCAGGCGAGCGCTTCGTCGGTCCGCATAGCGCCGGCGACCGCAACGCCCGCGGCGACCTCCTGCACGACTTCTGCGAGTCTCAGAAATTGTTCGCAATGAACTCTTTCTTTCGCAAAGGACGCACGCGACGCTGGACGTGGCGGAGCCCCAACAACCAGACGTTCAACGAGATTGACTTGTTGCTGACGCCTGATCGCCGCTACATCTCCGACGTCAACGTCCTCGCGAAGTTCGACGCCGGCAGCGACCACCGCCTCGTTCGAGCCTCGTTCAACTACATCGCCCGCCGCACCGACGCTCCTAAACGTCCCGCGCGCAAGCCTCCACCCGAGTTCAACCAACTGGCGCTCAAGCTCAAAGCCGCCATCAGCCTTCTCGAGCCGCCCTGCCCGACGCCCGCGCGCGAGTACGCCCGCCTTGTCGACGCGCTGACGCATGCCGCTCGCGCCGCCGAAGAAGACGTTCAGCTGCTGACGCGCATCTCTGCAACGACCAGGGCGCTCTTCCACCGACGCCGACAGCTTCGATTCGGACTCGCCAACACGCCGCACGCTGCTATTCAGTATGCCGAGCTGAACAAGACTCTGCGTAAGGCGCTCGCCGCTGATCTCCACTCGCACCACCTCCGCATTCTTGAACAAGCCGTCGCCGCAAACCGTCTGCGCCGCGCCAGAAGCGAGCTCGCCACTGGCCGGACGCAGGTCGTGCATCTCCGCCGACGAGATAGGCAGCATACGACGACGACAGCAGAGGCCGCCGACCTCGTCCGCACCTTCTACAACGACTTGTACTGCTCCGCCGACGGGCCGTTCGTCTACACGCCGTCTTCTTCCGTCGCCCGGGCCAAGCCGCTCTACAGCAACGAGGTATTCCGAGCGCTGGCTCAACTGAAGTCGCAAGGAGCTGCTGGACCGGACCGAGTGCTACCGCTCGCCGCCAAGCTCGCCGCACCACACCTCGCGCTGCCGCTCTGCTCGCTGTTCAACGACATGCTCGCCGATGACGTCATCCCGCCAACTCTGACCGCCGCGCGCACGATTCTGCTCCACAAGAAAGGCGACACGACGGACATCGGCAACTACAGACCGATCTCACTACTATCGGTTCTGTACAAGTCGCTGACGAAGGTCATCACCTGGCGTATTGAGGCTGCTGTGGAAAGCCGACTTCCGCCTAACCAGGCCGGCTTCCGCAAGGGCTACTCTACGCTCGACCATCTACACGCAGTCAACATGGCCGTCAAGAAGTGCCGCGAGTACAACCTGCGCCTCTCCATGCTGTTCGTCGACTTCCAGAAGGCCTTCGACACGATCGAATTCCGGGCTATTTGGAATTCGCTCGCGTACTATGGCGTCGACAGCAGCATCATCGAGATCGTCAAGAAGCTGTATGCGTCGTCCAGCTCCATCGTCACGTTCGCCTCCTCTAAAGTCGCCATCGACGTGCAACGCGGCGTCCGGCAAGGCGGCACGCTCTCTCCTAAGCTGTTCGTCCTCTGCCTCCAGCACGCGCTCGACAGCATCGACTGGGCGCAACGCGGTCTAAAGGTCGGCAACCAGCGCCTCCCATACCTCGCCTACGCCGACGACATCGTCCTCCTCGCCCACGACGTCGATGAGCTGCAGTCCATGGCCGACGACCTCTTCACCGCCTGCGCCGCCATCGGCCTCAACGTGAACGTCGCCAAGACCAAGTGGCTGTCTACGGAAGATGCTCAACACCGACTGCACCTCGGCGGCGAGACGATCGAACGCGTGACGAGCTTCATCTACCTCGGCCAACTCGTCAACTGGCCGCGCGACCACAACAAGGAGATTAGCCGCAGACTGGCGGCCGGCTGGGCGTCCTCCAGCAAGT
>NIUQ01002291.1:0-23408 GCA_002796945.1 Plectus sambesii
AAAAGAAAATCTTGGTTTATAACAGCTCTACAAGATGCCGAAATCCGCTTTAAATTTGGTTGCAAACTACCAGAGTGATTTGTCATACGGGCTATGGCGATTCGCTCTATGCTCAACACTGTAAACATGGGGTGCACCACCTTCGGGCTCAATTTGCGTACCCTGTATGCGTGAGTTTGCCCATTTTCATGATGCCGTTGGATAGCCCAGTATCAGGGCTACAATCCCAGGGTACAGCATCTTCTCGTGTAGTGAACAAGTTTTGACCGAAAAATTCAAAAAACTAAAAAGTTTGAAAACTCGACTTTTCTAGTTTGCGTAACTTTTCAGGTTCTGCACCAATTTTCAATCCGAGCACATATTCAGATTCATCTCATCATTTCCAATGGACTGGTGTATAGAAATATAGATTTCGACAAGTTCTGCGTTTTCAGCAAGCAAATTTAAATTTCCCGCCTTATCTCGAAGCGAAAACTTTTGTAAAAAAATCCGACATCATTTTCGGAAGTTCTACCCTAAAGCACCCTAGCATACCAAATTTCAACAAAATCCGAACACTTTTTGCCAACTGTGCCAAGGCTCTAAACAAATTTCTCGATGCTTAGAAAAAGCGGGTCTTAATTGAGTGAAAAAAGCGCGCGCACTCCTTCATCATGATTCATCATGATGAAGGCTTCTACTCGTAGGCAGTAATCGATAGCAAATCGGCGCCAATCGATGACAAATCGGGGCCAATCGATGGCAAATCGGCGCCAATCGAAAGCATATCGCCGCCAATCGAAACCTTTTTTACATAATGATCTTGTTTTAGAATTCTGTTTGAATGCTAGTTAGATGCGTCGGTCTGCCGTCGATTTGATCCGAAAGATAAATGAAAGCCCTCAAGACATCTCTTTAAAAAAATGACTTTTTGCTGTTAATACGTTGACTGGCAAAAAGCAGTTACTAGAGCTATGATATGCAGTGCTCAACCCAAAAACTTGTCGATTTGAGTAAGAAATTTTCAGAAATCTTGCTCACTAAATATTTAGAATGATTGCTCACAAAAATTTTTTAAGTATCGGGAAAGTCAAGTAAATAATGTACAGGGTGTTCAAAGTAGTATAGTAGCAGAGGTACGATTCAACAGTTTCGTCTCGAAGTAAAAGTTCCCTGAAGCTTTAGTTGGGAGCCGCTCTTGAAGAAACCCAACAGATATTTTTCTTTCAATTTTATATCCGTTTACTTTTATCAAATTAATAGTCTCTCATTTTTCAGGATAAACTATATCCTTTGGTAGAAAATTATTAGTGATTGCTAACATCCCTACCTCATAGTCAATATATATTTCCTTCCATTCATCATGTTTCATTTCAATGACACTACTCTCATCTGAAGCTGCAGCAAGATTGGGTGGCGTCGCATCTTCATTGAAGTTGAATATTATTTTCCTACCAGTCATTTCGATGGCATCTGATAAACCGTTAATTCGTACAGTTATGTGATCAAATTCACGATCATCAGTTTGAAGAATGATATTGTGCATTTTAAAGCAAATCTGATTTTGATCCAGATAAGATATTATATCGAAGAACTTGCATCGATATTCCAAAAAGTCTTTTCCATTATATATGCAAAATAATACTCCTCCGTCTACATCTCCTAGCTTTTCAGTAGAGCCAATTTTGAAATATTCGATGAAAATATTTTTTACTTCATCAGTCGTAATGTTCATTTGTTGTATTTGTGGCACTAAAATATTCAACAAAGCTTTTTCTTGATCCGGCTCCGCTTGCCAGCTAAAGTTTGTGAACGGATTATCGATCTCTTCACGCAAATATTCCGCCTCATGCATGATCGTAAGATATTTATGAAGAATGAATAGCGTCTCTTTCTGTGGTATCATTTCTATGGAATTGTACCTTTTCCATTCCATAGTGTAATTTTTTGTATCAAATTTACCGTTTTCGATGGTTTTCGAAAAGAAATCTTCTAGAGAATCAGAATACGGTGTTGCGGTTAATGATTTAAACGTAAACATCTGTGTTGCATTGAATGGCACGCAAACGGTTATATTAGGCAATAAAACTGTTCTGTTCAAAGTAGCCTTCACGCGCGTCAGAATATTATTTGGTCGTGAATAATCGTTCAGTAAAATCAGGCATGAATTTATGGTCAGACAGCTGCCGAGAAGGTATATTGCAAACCAAAAAACATTCTTGAACAACCATAATGATACTGATTTCAATGAGCGACTCGAAGGACCGATCTTTAAGTTGGACAAAGTATTCAGTACATGGTTTACCACAAGCTTTGGTTGCATTGGAAAAATGTGATGGCGCATGCTTTCTTTCGGTTCCATGGCGATATCTGTTGAGCGCACGCGCTGTTAGAGATATAAAGATCCTTTAAAAATAAAACGTATGTATTCTTTGCATTGGCATCGGGCTTTATAGATATTGTAAAGTGGTGATCTACACAATTAAAGGGAAGAATTCAATCAAGCTGTCATGCATAATATTTTGATGAAAAAATCATCAAGAGTTATTTAAGATCTTGGGTGATTCAATTCTTGTGAGAGAATTTTATCATATATTTGATGCTTTTAAAGAGAGAATTTAGGAATGCCTCTCAAGCTGATGTAAGGGTGAGTGTATTGGAACTGGAATGAATTTGACGGAAATTTTCTTTTGAGTTGTAAATTGAAAACTGTGTGGGTATCCAGTGAACCCCAGTGAATACTGGGTGGCAGAGCAAGATTGCGAGGAGGAAGAAACTCAAATTTTTACTACTATTAAAAAATATGATTAATTTTTAGCATATGCCGGTATCTTACCAGTTATTTGACAAGTTTTCGTTTATCTCAAAAGCACAGTTGTCATTCGAAGATGTTGTAACGAGATTTGGCAAATAGTAACTGAAATCACTACCTGTGCATGAACTTGTAGGATAATTAATATTACTCGAGCGATAATGCTGTCAAACAAACGGTACTTACAGTTGATATTAGTAAATTATTCCTGTCTTGACAGTAAATCACGCCAAAAAACGTCGCTCGTTGCTAAAAGTGAAAGACGATAAATGTCAATACTGACTCGCAAAATCAGCTAATCGCAAACCAAGAACCACGGGTGTGCTTATTGTGATATGAAATCTTTAAATCCAATGGAGCTGACGCTTGCTTACTTCACTCGCTTGCTATAACTTTGGGAGAGAAATTCGACTCTTCCAAGGTATCTCACTCTCACACTGAACCACCGTAGCATAGAGCTGTTTCTGAAAGATTGGTATTTAACAGTGTATGTGAAATATTGGAGAAAACTATCGACAGTGAAAAGACATCACGCCAACCTTTATTTTACCAAATATTGTGGCGTTAACCGTGCAAACGCCGCTTATAAAAACTTAAAAAGCTAACCTTTAGCTCAGAATATGTAAACCAGCTCTAGCGTTGAATATCGGGAAAACCTCAAGTGCAGCTATAGTAAACGAAACATCAACAAATTTCAGAAAAACAACGTATATGGCATGCACTAACTTTGGGCTGTGTTAGAGAAACTTCATGAAAATGCATCATGAGACTTGGTAAATCTCATGATGCGATTGGTAAGCCCGCAAGACTTACTTTACCGTACAACCATTATTGTAGTCTAAAGGTATAACAAAAGAGGGCAAAGAAAAACTGAAATCACCGCATGTGCACTAGCTTTTGAGAAAATCTCATATTGTGCGAGTGAAAATGATACCAAATAAACTATACTTACAGTTCCTATTGGTGAATATTTTCTATCTTGACGCTTAACCACGCCAAGAAGTCTCGATCACTACTAAAAGCGAATTACGATAAATATTTGCAATGCTGCCTGGACATCACTGCTGCAATTCAGCTAACTTTTTCAGTTTAAGATCGGGTTTTTCTAAGCATCGAGTTTTTTGTTCAGAGCCTTGGCACAGTTGGCAAAAAGTTTTCGGATTTCGCTGAAATTTTGCATGCAAAGATGTTTTAGGGTACAACTTACGAAAATAGTGTCGGAATATTTCACAAAAGTTTTCGCTTCGAGACATGGCGGGAAATTTAAATTTCTTTGCTGACAATGCAGAATTTGTCGAAATCAAAGTTTTTATATATCAGTCGATTGGAAATAATGAGACAAATCCAACGGTGTGCTCAGATTCAAAATTGGTGCAGAACCTGAAAAGTTATTCAAGAAAGAGATTTTGAGTTTCAAAACTTTTTAGTTTTTCGATTTTTTCGGTACAAACTTGTTCACTAGCCATAAGTTAAAGTTACCCTACGATGATAGCCCCAAATCTGGGCTATCCAACGGCATCATCAGAATTGAAAAAAAAATGTGGGGAGCGGTCGCAAATTGAGCTCGAAGATGGTATATGCCAAATTTATCAAAAAAAGGGGTACATGGAATTGTGGCAGAACGCAACGGAAATCAATATTTTTATATACCATTCGACGGGGAATGACAAGAGCAATTTGAGAATGTGCGCAAATTTCAAATTGGTGCAGAAGCTGAAAAGTTATGCAAAGAACAAAATATCGCATTTTTTGCGTTTTTCAGCATTTTTAACTTTTTAGTTTTTCGATTTTTTCGGTACAAATTGGTTCACTAGCCATAAGTTAAAGTTACCCCAGGATTAAAGCCCGAGCTCTGGGCTATCCAATGGCATCATCAGAATTGAAAACGAAATGTGGGTAGCGGTCGCAAATTGAGCTCGAAGTGACCCATGTTTTAGGGCTTTGTCATTTTCGAGTAAAATCATTTCAGTCTGCTCGAGTACTGCTGCTCTAACTGTGAAGCATGTGGTATCAGCATGTTTAGTAATTGATCTACTAACATAGGGCTATCCAACGGTACCATAAATAATTTGAAGATTCTGCCTGTACGGTTCGCAAAATTGGTCAGAAAACAACTATCTTTTGAGGCTTTTGGAAGCAAAGCACGGTGGATGCGTTAATAGCCATCAAAATGCTCTTATGGCCCACAAAGCGATATGTATTCATCTATCGACAGGCAGTATTGAACGATGGCTATCGATGGCTAACTAACGCCGTTAGAGAGCCTATCATATGGGGATTATTTATTAAATATGCTGATACCACATGCTTCACAATTAGAGCAGCAGTACTCGAGCAGACTGAAATGATTTTACCCGAAAATGACAAAGCCCTAAAACATGGGTCACTTCGAGCTCAATTTGCGACCGCTACCCACATTTCGTTTTCAATTCTGATGATGCCATTGGATAGCCCAGAGCTCGGGCTTTAATCCTGGGGTAACTTTAACTTATGGCTAGTGAACCAATTTGTACCGAAAAAATCGAAAAACTAAAAAGTTAAAAATGCTGAAAAACGCAAAAAATGCGATATTTTGTTCTTTGCATAACTTTTCAGCTTCTGCACCAATTTGAAATTTGCGCACATTCTCAAATTGCTCTTGTCATTCCCCGTCGAATGGTATATAAAAATATTGATTTCCGTTGCGTTCTGCCACAATTCCATGTACCCCTTTTTTTGATAAATTTGGCATATACCATCTTCGAGCTCAATTTGCGACCGCTCCCCACATTTTTTTTTCAATTCTGATGATGCCGTTGGATAGCCCAGATTTGGGGCTATCATCGTAGGGTAACTTTAACTTATGGCTAGTGAACAAGTTTGTACCGAAAAAATCGAAAAACTAAAAAGTTTTGAAACTCAAAATCTCTTTCTTGAATAACTTTTCAGGTTCTGCACCAATTTTGAATCCGAGCAAACCGTTGGATTTGTCTCATCATTTCCAATCGATTTATATATGAAAACATAGATTTCGATAACTTCTGCGTTTTCAGCACACAAATTTAAATTTCCCGCCATGTCTCAAAGCGAAAACTTTTGTGAAAAATTTCGACATTATTTTCGTAAGTTGTGCCCTAAAACATTTTTGCATGCAAAATTTCAGCGAAATCCGAAAACGTTTTGCCAACTGTGCCAAAAGAAACTCGATGCTTAGAAAAATCGGATCTTAATCAAAACTCAGTACAGTCAAAACCGGATAAGTGGAAACCGCTTAAGTGAAAAAACCGGATAAGTGGAAAAAATGTTCATGCCCCGAACTTTTGCCCTAAGTTTTGTACATGATCTAAAACCGGATAAGTGAAAACCGCATAAGTGAAAAAACCGGATAAGTGGAACAATTTTACATGCCCCAAGTGGACCTTTTGTACTGAATCGTACCCGGATAAGTGGAAATGAGATGACCCCGCCCAAATGTCATTCAAAGTTCTTCCTATATCATGTATAGAGTGATGAAACAATGTCAATATTAATCAAAGCGCCTTTCAACCCTGTTTATCTCGAGGCTCTTTTTTGTGAAAAGGAATGTTTCATTTAATATTTCCACTTTCAAATGGACACTTTCCATGGCAAAAAAGACGTTTTCCTAGTGATGTTTAAATGAAAAAGATTCTTTTTGTTTGGAACACGTTCTCTTTGCTTTGGAAAGTGTCCTTATCAAGTGGAAATGCTATATAATTGATTAACTTAAGCTGTTTTAAGACTTCGAGTAAAAGTCGAGCGAAAATTAGTGCATATAAGCAAAAACCGCATAAGTGAAAAAACCGGATAAGTGGAAAAAATTTCCTTGCCAGGTCGATTTCCACTTATCCGGTTTTGACTGTATTTCTTGCATTAAATCCATATGCTTGACATTCATTTCGAATCATGATACGCGCCTAGGTGATAAATGAAATGCTTGTGAGATGATGACGCTCGACGACGCGTTTAAATGACATAATTATGCAATAATAATGCAACAGAGAATAATACAACAGTTTTTGTGCGTGTGTGTCAGTGTATATAAACGCTCGATTCGGCAATGGCCACACTCGAATCGCATATCAATATAAAGGCACAATAATGCGTCATTTGAATCATGGTAAAGCAAAGTGTAGGGAGCGGCGACCAAGTCGATAAGTCACAATCATTCTACTACAGCACAATGCAGAACAGTAACTTGGGGGCACTATTGCAAAGGAGCAGTTTTTATTTGCGAAACGAATTAAGGGTGGATCATACATCTGCCGCATGCCGCGGCGGCGTGCGGAAGAAGTGTGTTCCGGCCTTGATATAAGTTTTCATTTCGAGATAGGGCGGGAAGTTTAAATTTGTTTGTTGACTAAGCAGAGTTTGCAAACTCATTTTTGTTATTCATCAGTTGATGAGAAATCATGAGGCAAATCGGAATGCATGCCTAAATTTAAAACCGGTACAAGAGATGAAAATTTATGCAAGAGAAAAAAGTGAAATTTTCGAAATTTTCAGTTTTTTTGGATTTTTCGGTAAAAACTTGTTCACTCTTCACAAGTTTGAGTAAAAACATAGCATTATAGTCCTAATTATGGGCTATCCAACAATATCAAGAGAGTGTGTAAGTATTACTACTGAAGAGGATACGTCATTTCCTCAAAGTCGGTGTTCACATATGGAGTTTGAACTCGTCATTCATATCTTCTCACTTGGAGTGATTCTGATAAGTGCGCATATTTTGCACGGAAGCGAGGCCTGCTGGCACTTCTTTAGCCTTTCAATGGAAGAATCAATAATTTTCATCTTTCCAATGCCTTGAATAGAAACTATGCTGTTTGATTGATATCAACTTTTCGTCTATTAAATTCTGCGCTAGTACCGCTAGAATTCCCTTGATTCAAACAACAATACATCATTTTATTAACAGATTTTCAGTAAAATATAATTTAAATTATCATTGCATGAAAGACGTGAAACAGACAAATGGTATCTCATTATCAGATATCTTCATAAGGTATCTTGAAGTGATGGCTTTTAATTAGCAGACGTTGCACGTTGCTGGACAGAAGAACTGGAAGTAGACGAAAGCGGCTTTTTGTAAGCGACAGTCGAGCCGCTTTTGATTGCCTCTCGGCTTCTTTGGCAGTTTTGGACCAAGACGACCTCCAAACAGACCATCCCTGATGAACTGACGCTGAGTCACGCTAAAAATGGTTTATAACATTTTTGTAGGAGAGATAAAGTAACAAATTCAACAGTGATGTGAAATATGGAGAGAAAATATCTTATTCAAAATAATCTTAATAAGTGAGCAGAAACAGTGAGCATAGAACATCGTTAAATATGATTCTGTTTATAGTTTGCTAGATTTTAAAAATAAGCTCTGTTCGATATTAAATGATTTTAAAAATTATAAGTTATTAGAGAACACGTGTTTTGATGATATTAGTTATTATTAAAGGATATATCCAGCGAAGTATACTTACGCGTTCTCTTGATTACACTTGGCAGAAATTTCCTGAAGTTCGGGATGAGGCTGCATGCGCACCCATGCGCAGATAACCTCCTCATTGTCATCACTGTCCTCATCGCTTTCTACACCTTCAGTCGGTTTAATGCGCTTCTCTGACTCTTCCGTGTTCTTCTCATCCTGTTTGCTACCTTCCTTACTATTCTCGTGACTTTCGCCTTTCTTTCCATGACAGTGCTTGGGAGCTTGGCACAGTTGGAAAAATGACTTGCAGAGGGCAGGAGTAGAATCTTTGCAAACTGAAACAGACGAAATTAAGTAAACGGTAATTCGGAAGTTTACATCATATAACTGTTTTTTAATCTTTTAGAACAGATTTCTGTATTAAAATGATCACTCTTTGAGAGCAGAAGCACTTATAAATTAACTAAATAGGGAAGAGAATGAGAGAGAAAGTAGAGGGAGGAAAATACGATCTGCACATGCGAATTAGTGGCAATTTTACGGTAAGGAGATGTATCGCATAGATTATATGCGGGCTTCCACTCAGGTTAGGACTCACCGTCCATTTTCTTTGATAATGAAGAACAATCTCAACATTCTTCATATTACCGCAGTTTAAAGATATCTCACTCAACTTCAACGCTCACATCCTTTTGAGATATGTCACAGACTAGACAAAGTCATATTCCGATAATATTCGATTAGTGAAGTGCTCACCCGTCGAATTGCCTTCAGAAGTATCGTTGACCGCAGTTGTCGTTTCCACTGGAGCCTCTGACGTCATTGTTGATGGATCTGTACTCGATGGCTCGTCAGTTATCGAAGAAGTAGTGGAATCGGGAAGAGCAATGGTTGTAAGCTCGCTTGTCTCTGTTGATAAAGTCGAGGAACCGGTGGTGCTCTCGGGATCAGCCGTCGTCGCAGGACTCGGCGTGCTTTCAGGCGCCTGGGTTGGTGGATCGGTCGGATCCTGCGCTCCAACCACGAAAACAAGACAGGCAATACTGGGCAACAGGATAAGGAGCTTCATTTTTGAAGGCGGAATACACCAATACTTTTTTCAGATGCTGGACAAAAAGGCAGAAGAGTTGTTGTCCTCTCACTGTGATTGTCAGTATTTATAGTGAATTTCGTGTATGACGTGTGTTTTGGGGACGTGCTCGATATATTTGGCCCCTATGTTTGTACAACTGCCTTCATTCTTCCTCATTGAGCTTTTCCATTATGCACGTGATGGTAGCAAAACAGGCGAGCGTCATTTGTAGTCAATTTTATTATTAAATTTCCACTAAATCAACAAGCAGTCTCATTTGTTGCGTTACCAAAATATTATCCCCCATCGCCTGTAAATAATCAACCCACAAATGCAACAAAATAATTGCACAACGTTTTTAACAAAGTAAAAGTATCCTGTGGTGATAGCATTAATAATGAACAACTGGATTCTTGAACAATAGAAGGGCGGTGAATGGGATGATCCACGCACGGCTCAAGAAAATCAATGCGCGTCCAAATGAGCGTGTCGCGAAACTCTGTGTAAAAAAATGAGAACGAAGAACGCAGTAGTAAAAAATTCAGAGAAAAAAACATACAGGACAGCTTTTTTCTTAGCTACGAGCTTCCCTGGCACTGTTTCAGACTTGGATGAAACTTTGTATTTAGGAGTAATTCAGGTAGGGATTTCCGAAAGTCGCGTCAGAATTTTACAAAATATTTTCGTATTGAGATTTAAGAGTGAATTTAAAGTTGATTTAATGACAATAAAGACAGAATCAAAATCGATGTTTCTGTGTACCATTTGATAGGAAATGAATAGAGGAGTGATGTAATCGTGTTACCGGAGGAGAGAAGGAGGGGTTTAAATGTAGGCGTGTGCCTACGGATTCGCATTGGCGCGCTTTAGTATAAATAATTATCAGTGTAGAAATGGTTATGACCACGTGATCGCTTCTCGTATTGAGAAAATTGCATTATTATGTGCTCGGTGACGTGACGGAGCGCGGTCGGGCTCAGGCTTGGGACCCGCGCGCTCTGTCGCATGGTATATCGCCTGGAAGCTTAATCACTGTTTTTATAAATAAAAGGAAAGTAAGAACAATTTCCATACAATATACCGAAAATTTAATCATTTCACATTGCACTCCTAGTCATCTCATGAAATTAAATTTAGAAGCATGTCCAAGACAACCTTTAACAAGCTCTCATTTAATCAACTATCGTATACTGTTCAAGGTCATAGTGCGGGTACAAAACGTAAGTTATTGAAATTATTTATCGAGCTTACTTGCATGCGAGCCAATTAGCGATCAGATAGAAGATCTCCCAATGCGCTCGGTAATGCAGCTGTGAGGATAGGCCAATGCACGACGAATAATAGTTTGCTTCAATTAAAGTGCTGCCCAGCAAGTAAGTAAGTATCTGTGCCAAGCAACGAGATACTTTAGCGAATTTATGGGGGTAGCGCAAGCGCGAGTAGCTCAAAAATTTCTAGTGAGCACGAGACGCTTTAGTTTTAATGATTTAAAGTTAAAGTTTAATTTCTACCTAAAATACTTTCTTTCAAATATTAAACGTACTGTTCAGGCAAACCGTGCAACAGTCGGCGTCTTGGTGTGCTCAGCTGTCGCTGTTCTCTTGCCAAGTGTTCTACAGAGAACAGAGAGTTGGGAACGTCTTTGGCTTTGATATGTTTCAGCAAATAGGATCGATCTCTGCTTTGAGTCTGATTTCGAACGCAGCCGCCAACCCGTTCATCTATATATTTCGTCATAGTGATATTCGGGCAGCTGTTCAGTCTTTTCGAAAGAAAAATACATCGTTAGTTATTGACGTACGCATTACTACCGATGTTGCGCCAAAATCGGATGAAAATCACTGATTTACCATCATTTGTCCCTTTTTGGGGTTGCATTTGGCACTTACTAAGGTGAGTTGATTAGGACTGCATACCGGATTTTCTCGAAATTACGCCCCCGGGGGGCGTAAATTTGAAAGTCTTCTCAATATTTAGCCCCGGGGCGTAATTTCGGAGTTAAAAAGTGTTCGTTCGACCTCAAAAAATAGTACCGTTTGAGTTATCTTTTCTTGAAATTTTGCCTTGGTATATTAATAGATATACGTGTAAAATTGCATTTATTGCAATTTCACCTGAATATGGCCGACTTTCACTGTTTAATGTGGCTTTGCTTCGGTAAAACAGTATCTAGTGGTAGTAATACAACAATATTACGTATCAGTACGTTTCTAAGCATTTCGCGAAATTAAGCCCCAGGGCGTAATTTTGAATTTCACGTGACCACCAAAAAGCACGTTTTTTTCGTCAGCGCCCCGGGGCGTAATTTCGAGAAAACCCGGTAAAATAACACAAAATTTACGGTATATCTTTCCCTCTGAATATTTTTATGTAACACTCCATATATCCGTCACATTTATTTTACATTCACTTTTAAAAATCCCATTTGCAGCTGCTATTGTTGTTGCAATCATTTAAACTATTGAAGACACAACTGCGGGAAGCAAGCATGCATGAGAATTAAATTGCTATGAAAGAACAAGCGAATAAGATATTTAAAGTTTCGTCTTAAATGAGCTGTTTGTATGCCGCACGTCTACGTCTACGGCGATGACGATTGTTATGAAAGAGTTACAATTGAGCATTTTTTGGTGGAAAGACAGATCAATTGATTGAGCTTCTATCTCTATGCAGGCATGTTACAAAAGAACCGTATAATTTAATATAATCCTAGCTGAAGTTGAAATGCTGTAGGCTTTGCCTATTGGATTGAATCGAATTGACTGTAACAGTTTGATACAATGATGAGACAATTACATCACTTGTGATTGTACACTTCATCTTATGCAGCCCCGCCCATAAAAGTACTCAATACATTTAGCACGCCGACACATGCACGCTCTGTGCACACATGATACGTAGGAGTGATGCTGCTTGTATAAGCCAGTTGGTGAAGATTTACTCTGATGCTTATCAAACATATTTTGCAACTGCTATGAAGCAAGCCTCACTCTGCCAAACGGCACTTAGCAGTGGCAATCGGACAAGCTCAAAATTTTACGCTTATTTTGCTCTGTCATCCATCCGTAACCTGCTTCGTGAACGGAGCTAAACAATGAGGTTAATTAAAAGTTTATGTTAAAAATCTTAAATTTACAACATTCACAACGTAGAATGTTCGTTAGTGCTGTAAGCTGTTCCAGCAATAAAGTAGGTTCTTTAGGTAATGACGTAGTAATAATCAGAATATCGCAATGATAAAATAGAACAAATTAGCGTTGATTCTCTGATCTTTGTATTGCTCTTTTGCAGCCAAGTGATAGTAGAGGCTTGATTAATGTAGATGTTATATTTGTAATGTATGTTGAAACGTAATGTAGATATTATATTTTGAAGCTTTATTCAAACATCCACATTGAAATTACTATTATCGTCCGAGAGATTCAGTTTTATATTATCATCATCGAATGAGATGATGTATAATCATATAATCTTCAAAAATTGTAATAATATGTAGGCTATTCTTTATATGGCACAAAATTTAAGCTATGACTCGTCGGCGTGTACTGATAACAGATTCTCAACTGAATAATTTTTCATAGCCCGCAATTAATTATGTAAAATCTCACTGAACCCTTGAGATTACATAATTTCAGCACTCCCGTTTCCACATTCATGTCAATAATAGTGTTCATAAAGCTCCACAGAAATGATGTCGACGGTACTACACGACTCAGAAAAGAATATGGATTTTTGGTTTTCAAGTGAAAAATGGAAAGATGTTCTTGGAGCAGATGAAGCTGAAACAATTTGCGTTCCTCCGTGCCTTGACGTTCTGAAGAGTTGGAAACGGAATGACCCCGATGAAGCTTTGCATTTGGCGCCAAATATTCTGGGTCAAAAAGGAGAAGCGACATTCATGCTAAAATTCCAAGAACTAAATATGGGCGGAATATTGGTGTCTGGTCTGGAATCTTACGAACTTGTAGCAAGCCGAGCTGTGCCACAAGAAGTAATTCAAAAAGGCGAGTGGGATGCCATATTTTTTCACCAAAACCGGGGCATGTTTGTCATCGAAGTGAAAGCAACCGAGATTAACGATAAAGATATTGTAAACAGAAGGATAGAGAGGGCAAAAACGCAATTAGACAGAAATATCAAAAATATTAAGCAATCGTTTCTCTCGCTATATCGAAAGGAATGCAATTGCATCACTGGATTCATATGTTTTCCATTTCGAAAGGATGATCGCAAAATTTATGAAGGATATAGGATTATAGATAAGTTGGCATTGAATGATCGTGCTTTCTTCGGGAAGTTCTTTGAACCACAAGCAAACGAAACAGTGACAGAAGTTTCCTTGCTTCAGTCATTTGTTGCTAAGTTTGTTTGCTGCCGGTCACAGGTCGAATTCCACTCACAGGCTTACAATGCCATGCAAGTTGCCACTTGGATTATGGAACAAGATATAGAGCAAAAGCAAGATCCTAAAAAGTTAGTAAATATGTCTGAGAATGCGCCATCTGGAAAAATTATCCTCACAAAACAGCAACTTGAAATTTTCGAATGCAGGGAAAAATGCATAACAATTCATGGTGCACCTGGTTCGGGCAAAACTTTAATCTTGATGCTACGCGCTCTAAAAGCTGCCATGGCAAATAAGGCAGGCTCGGTATTTGTCTTTGTTAATGAAAAGCTGAAAACAAAATACGAACATTATTTCTGGGAGGAAAAGGATAAAATCTTTGTTAACAGTAATAAAAACATTGACAGAAGGCCAAAAATTCACACTATCGATAGGATAAATTTCGTTAAACCGGAAGATGACGTTTTCTTTGATGAAACACCTGTGTAAGAATGTTACATCGAGAAGATTGAAAGCAGGGTGAATTGTAACGGTAGCACAACAGTAGTATTTACTGGATTGTACAAGCCTGGAGAAGCAGTCCCTGCATTTCGTCTTTATCGACCACGGCTAAAACAGTTCAAACATTTTGAACTTATGAAAGCGTTTAGAGGTACTGGAAACATCTTTGAAAAGTGGGAACAGTACTATCCACTTGGCATCACACTTGGACACAGTATCGATGGAGTTGCAGTAAAAAGTTTCATCTTCGACAGCCTTGCACAAGTTCTGTATGAAGTTGCAAGTAAAATTACTGCTTTGACAACCGCAAATATTAATAATATTGATTTGCCATCATTGAAGAATCATCACATTGGTGTCATTACGTGCGATGATAATGATTCAACTGAGATGAGAAAATATTTCGCTACAAAGAAAATTCCTTGTGGTCAAGTGAACGAGCAAGCTCGCAAGCCAAAGAGTAGCAGTATTGTTGCCGTTGACGGTTACCTGAATACTCCATTATATGAATGGCCAGTTGTGTTCATAGTATTGAAGCCGGGCACCACAGAAGAAGAAATTCTGCCGATTGCTGCTTCTCGATGCATAGCTAGTTTAACTATCATCACATACAAGAAAGGTTTGTAATGCTCACAAATATACAATTTTGATTATCGTTTCCAGCTTCAGTGTTATGTGACGTCTCAAGTAACGTTACTGGGATTTAATTGGGTAAAAACATGAATGCTTTCAAAATTAATTTTTAATTTTTGCCGTCATGTTCTCCTAAAAAGTGCTCTTCTGAGCAATTTTATTTGTTAAAAAATAGTGCGTTAGTTACATAATTTTATTATTTCTTGTGCATAATAAATTGTGAACTATATTTTATCAAAATTGTTTCTAAAATATTAAAATAAAGATTGACATAAAATAATCTGACTTAATATTTTGTTAAAAGGTAAGTTGTTTACTGAAATGAGATATTCTTACAATCCTGTGTCACCGCTCAGTAAATTTATAGCGACTGCATCTTCAACCAAAGCAAATGAACTTGAGCCGACGGAAGAAGACATCTTTAAAAAATCAAAGTCAGTGCGTCGTTTTACTGCCAGCAGCCATGCCGCTTTCATATGGTGTGGAAGCGATAAATATTAGATAATTTAGAGTATCAATTTGAAAAAATTGTCTCTTTCTCTTCACTCAGTTTTAAATTCAAGTTTTTTTGCTTTTATATGAGTGTTTTGGCGTCGAGAAGGCGTAGACAGTGCTTCAGAAATAAGCACAAATAGAGTGATTTTCAGAAATATTTTGCAAATCATTTTATACCTGAAAAGGTCATCTTAATTTCGTATAAAAAATACATTCCACTAGAAAAGCGCTTCAGTACACCATTGCTGCTCAGCAGGCTCTCGATAAGTGTTCTGCGCATTTCGTTCCCTTGATGTTCTAATACCGCAATGTTCAACCGTGCAAAATTATTTTTGCAGTTTTCAATCAACTGAAATATTTTTATTCTTTACCAACTATACTAATACTTATTTAATATTTTTCTAATCATTAATTACGATTTAGGCTTCGGAAGTCATTGAAAGAGATGTATTTGCAACGGTTTCGCAAAACGAATCCTTTTTCGTTAGCTTTTACTTTTGATATTGAAAATACATGGGTTTCTTTGGAACTCAAGGAATACACGGAAACGGAAAAGAGCACAGATGTGGATCTTGATAGAGATACGGATATGGAAACGGATGATGATACAGACGAGGAGTATATAGATAGAGAAAAGGAAATAAACGACAAACGCTCTCATGGAATACAAGACTATGCAGAACTGCTGAAAAATGCATTTGCAAAAGAGAAAATGCTGATCATTGAAGGAAAACCAGCAAGGGGAAAAACATCTCTAATGCGAAGGCTGGCTTACGAATGGGCAAAAGGAAAACAAGAACTATCTCACTTTGATCTCATAATTTATGTTGAATTTCGTAAAGTGCGTGAGCATGCATTTGAAAGCATAGCTGATTTAGTGATCGAGTTTTACAAGAACTACAAGAATTTCATTGAAAATGAAGAACTTGAACATCTTAAACTTCATTTAAGCAGCAAGAGATATTGCGGGCAAACTTTATTACTGCTAGATGGCTACGATGAATCATCTTTTGATAAACAATGCACGGAATTAAGTACATATTTTTCATCCAGTGTACTCGAAAATCCACTATTTTTCAACATTGTGTTAACAACAAGACCTGGGTACCTATCAAACTTTCATGGACAACATGGAAGATTTGTTTTTGCTGAAGTACTTGGATTTACTACAAATGAGCAAAAGAGGAAATATATATTCAGTCACTTTGCTTCAAAAAAGAGAGCGAATGAAAAAATTGAGGCAGTGCACAGCTTACTAGTCTACAACAAAAATTTAAATAAACTTGCTGAAACACCCTTATTTCTCACTTTCATTTGCCTTGTACATGAGAAAATTATTGATGGCACGTTAGTGGACTTGTACTGCAATATTATAAGATGGCTCATTGATAGACATCAGCAAGATAATCCCGATCGCGATATACCTGCTCTTTTCGAATTTCAAAACAATTCTGTACAGGCTTCAGAGCCATTAAATATACGGCAGAAACAATACACAATTCAAAAGCACTGTCTGCAGTTTCCACAACTTATTTGTCTTGGCAAAATGGCACTGATCCATTTAGAACATGATATTTTTCAAGAAGCTATTTTTACCGAATTCGATTTGAAACCCGTTCTCCTTCAGGCGGGGTTGATAAGAAGAGATGAATTTTATGACCAATCTTGGAATCCTACAGTCTCATTCTGCTTTCCGCACAGGACAATACACGAATTTTTAGCTGCATTTTACTGCTTCTGCTCTAATGGTCCAACAAACGACTGGTTGTTACCTTATTCTAAACTGGATACATCAGAAATGAATGAACTTGGGAGATTCCTTTTTCGAATCGCTTTATCCGACAAAATGCCAGTAAATGTAGAGAAGCGCAAATATTATTTCGAGAGAATCACTGATATAGTATTGCATATCACTTTTGACTCATTCAATACTACAACTGGTGTTAACAACAAGCTGCTAGATTGGTTCCTCTCACAATGCATAAACGTGAAGAACATACGCTTGGAAGGAACACTACACAGTGCACAACTTGCAAGAAACAAGAATGATACATCTTCATACAAAGAATCACACATCACTACCGAAATTTCTAGTCCAAAACAATTCTCATTCAATGACTTGATCAAGCTCCATTCATTGACATTTAGGTTCTGCTCCTTTGAAGCTAATTCTCAACTGTCATTCACCAATTGTCCATCCCTAAAAAATTTGCTATTCTTTGAAAGTAAAATGAAAAGCAGCATAAACCTTAATATCGCTACATTGCCAGCAATTGACACTGTGGAATTCTGCGGATGCAATATTGAGTTGGCAACATGGAGCTCGATTACAAATCAAATAAGGAAAATTTCAATTAAATTATTGCAGCTGGTATTTTGGGAAGATTTCAACAAACAAATCTTAATCTACTTGCAAAAATGTGAGACTGTTGAAAAAATAGAAATTGAAATACAAAATTACAAAATAAATCCTAACGATTTTTTCTTATTCAGTGAGTTGATGATGCTCCATTCATTGACATTGAAGAGATGCAAATTTGAAACCAGTTCAACACTGTCATTCACAAATTGTCCATCCTTGAAAAATCTGAAATTCATTCAATGTGAAATTAAAAGCAGCACAAACCTTCACATTGCTACATTGCCAGCAATTGAAACAGTGGACTTCACTGGATGCGCTATGGATTTGGCAACATGGAGGTCGATTACAGATCGAATAAGGGACAGCTCTGTCAAATGCTTGCAGCTGGTATTTTGGGAAGATTTCAATCAGGAATGCTTAATTTACTTGCAAAAATGTTACAATGTTGAAAAAATAGATATTGAAATTCAAAATCACAAAGTCTGTCAAAATCATCTGCTCTTATTCAGTGACTTGCTGAAGCTCCACTCATTGTCATTTAGGTTTTGCTTCTTTGAAGTCAATTCTCAGCTGTTATTCACAAATTGTCCAAACTTGAAATATTTGCATTTAAATGAATGTGAAATGGAAGGCAGCCCAAATCTTGGTATTGCAACATTGCCATCAATTGACACTGTAGAATTCTGGCAGTGTAGTATTGATTTTGCAACATGGCAATCAATTATAGATCAAATAAGGGAGAGTTCTATCAAATGTTTGCAGCTTTCTGCCAACTATTTCACAAAGGAAGCCTGTCCTAAATTTCTGCGTCATTTGCAAAAATGTGAACACATTGAAGAAATTCATGTTGCAGATATTTATGATTCAAATGTTTATGGTTATATTCTAAATCTTTATGCGGAAGAAGTGAGTGCAAATTTAGCACAAGCAGCACAAAAATTACCAAGACTTAAGAGCATAACTATTTTAAATGAATATGGCAGCAAACTGGATGAATGCAGAATATTGGAAGAATGCAACAAAGAGCGTATTGAGAAAGCAGGTCAAGAAAGAAATCCTAACTTTTTGATCAAATACTGCCGCGAAATTGCGACTAATTCACCAGTTGTGATAGACGGCTAAGCTAATGTCTTAGCGGAAATTCCTTGACGCACGCAAAGTGAACATTTTAGTTTATCGAACTGCATGCTATCTTTAAATTCAAAGAAGCTTCACTCGCTTGTTATAAAGTAGGGAAAACAGTCGACTCAACCTAGCTGTCTCACTCTCACTATGAATGATCGAATTACAGAGTAATTTCTGTTAAAACGGTATATGACAGTACGAAACCATGAAAGAAGGGAATTAACTTACGACAGAAGAAGATTTTTCATGACGAAAAGCGAATTGAACATCCATCCACGGCTCAGGAGAAAAAGCTCACCGAAGAAGCCGAGATGCTTCAATTTGCACGATTTTCGCGACTTGCCATCTGTTATCACCAGCGGTTTACTGATTGTGTGTCTTAAGTTTATTCCATTTGCGCTTTTTCATAAGTCGAGTGCTATCGTATCCTCTATGCATTAATATCTCATTGGTAAAGATACAATGTGGTGTCACGTTTTCTCATACCTACCAAAATAAAGTGTAGGCAGCTGGCTTCACGGTATTATTCTGCGCCGTCCTTTGACGATGACGATTGTTTTCCTTTGTTGTGCGTTCTGACTGATATTATATTATAACTCTGTGAAGAATACTTATACAATAGACATATCATGGATAGGGCATTTAACCGGCGTTACTTGCACCTTAAATGCAGACACTGATTGAAAGCAGACGAAATGGCTTGTTCAGAGCTGACCTATGAGGAAGGAAGTGTGAAAGTTATTGATAGGGAATTCGTACACAATCTGCGAATATAACGTTAGGAAAACCAGCGCATCGTAAGGAACGCACTCAATCGACTGGCATTCGTATTTTGCTTTGTGGCGGGAACGCGCCGATTCGGAAGCTCCAGATATAGGCGTCAAGTAGTTATGCACCTCACTACATTCAATCCAAATAGCTGGCAGGCAGCCAAAAGCCGTGGTCAGTTTTGAGCGCAACAAATTCGCTAAATTTTTGCACTCTCCTGTCACACCTACTAATTTATTAGCTCGGATTTATCACCAAGGCATTGCTGATATACCGTTAATATACTGTTTGTATTATGTTGCAGCATTATTGTATGGGGGCACTTAATAAAAATTAAGCTTCCGATTAATGTACGGCAAAGTGAACAATTAAATAATGATGTATTGAGCAACTTAGTCGGGACTTTGGATGAGACTGTTGAACTTCCGACAAACAACAAAGAAGGGAAGTGGCAATTAACTATCCCTTAGGGTACGTACGTTCAGTGACCATGAAGCATACGTCACTCGCACAACAACATGACAATGCACTATAAACTTAGAATTTTATTAGAATGATTGTAAGACCCTCCCTTGGCATCAGGTGTGATCTCAATGATCTTTTCATCTCGTTCTTGAAAGACTAAGTTAATCACTGTATTAGAGAATTATTATATTCACTGCAGAACTTTTGCAGAAAACGCATTCAAGTTCGCAACGAACAACAGATCAAAAAACAAAACATGCAAATGTTCCCTGACAAGACTGAGTTATTCTCATGACTCAATGTTTTCGAAATGATTGACACTGAAGAAAAAGGCAATAAACTGATGAACGTTTTGTCGCTTTGACTTGACCAAATGTATGTGAAAAATGTAGAGAGGACCAAAAATTACGGTAGCTTAGGCAAAGAGGATGGAAGGAGAAATGAAGAAATATTGAAAGTTCAGTAGAAACAAAATGGGTTGTGCGCTGTAGTGTATTGGGATCTGAGCCATTTGATAAAGGTACACTTTAAATTTTTTCCAATGGAGCTTCCTTCCACTTGACTTCTCCGGGCTCTGATGCACTAAGATCACCGTATTACAAAAGTCACATACGAGTCAGTTTCGCTTCGATATATAACCTCAACCATAACTGGCAGTTCATTGGCATTGCTTCATGGAGTTCATTTTCTATATATTCTCATTTTGTCAGATCTTGCTTTCTTTTTTATCAAACTTTAATATACCGCTCTTAAGCGGTTCGGAATATGAGATATCCACTGTCCGAACGTGGACATATTAAGTATCTGATATCTTGGCCGTACGATAGTTAGGTCGGAATTCATGCCCATTTGCACATGACATTCAGTTCCATCATATTTCGTTTCACCTACGAAACTGTACTAGTTGGGAGGAATTCATTCATTAGAGTTGGGTTCAGTCATGCAAGGTAACGCAAGATGTGAGAAAGGATCTTTATTCTTTGTTCTTAAATCAGTCACCCCTCTGCAGTTTCGTTGTTTTTTCTGTTTCGAGGGAATATTCGAAGCCAGACTAAATAATCGCTCATAAACAATGCCTTCATTTGTATTTATATAAGTTAGCAAGGATTAAAAATTATTGCAATTGTCGAAGCTCGTGAAAGTAGTTGAAGGAGTGGGGGAATATCTGCAGGGATCATTATTTCCGCATGCACTACTCTATCTCAAAATACAGTATATGAATTTTAATGGCGGAAAGTAAGATGACCTAAATAGTACACGCCATAAGATGATAATCCATGTCTGTATCATTTTCCTAATTAGTTTCCTCATTAATCTTGTATAAGCATTTGACGTTACCTCCCTCAAAACTTTGCATCAGTTGATCGAAGACCACAAAATTGTGGCGCTCTGCTCCATATTAACAGATCCTGTTGGGCATGCGCACGTGCGTAAGGGAAGTATGACCTGCGGTCTCAGACAGTTCGTTTGGCGACTGTTTTGACGAAAGATCACGTAAAATTTTTCTACTTAACGCTGCGTAAGAATCGGGTGATTGCGAAACGAGTCCGTTCTTCTCATTCATACTTTCCATTGACGCACGCCGAGTAGTTGATCGCTTCGGTCTTCACCATGATTCACGTGGTGATTCCATCGGAAGAGACCTCTCAAGCGAATTTCCGTTCGAGCCGCATGCCGGAAAGAATAAGTCGCTTGAAGCCGGAGCTTCTCAAGAAACCACCTCAAATGGCGCTCGGCAGACACTACTGGCTCAATTCAACGTAATTTCGCCATACTCTACGAAATATGAAACTGTCAAAGTGGTGCATCTCTTCATGTTGTATATATAGATTGCATATTGACGGTGTTTGTTGAAAATATCGGTGACGAAAACGAGCGTCATAGCGACGTCAATCATTGAGAAATGTTCATTCGTGTGATTTGCTCGTGATATTCATTTATCGGGTGCAAATGCTTTATACCCATGGTAATTATGATACTGTAATTAAACATGGATACTTTGTGTGACACCAACTTTCAATGTAGTCGAATTTCGACATTTTGAGTGGCATAAAGTGTGATTAACTCGGGCTAGCACAATAACATGATAAGGTGACGTCATGTTTAGGTGCGCCACTCTCACAAAATGCCCAAGTTAATATGACTTAACATGAACGCATATGATGTAAGATTTCAGACTCATATGATGTAGGAGCTCAGGTTATTATAATGAAAGGGCCATTCTAACTAAAAATCGACAAATCGATTTTGCAATAGGCAATTTTATGTCATGTTTATAGGAAATGAACGCTGAGATTTAGTTAGATAGAGGAAGTAGAAGGCGAAAAGGTTTTTGTTTAAACGGAAGATTAATCGGCTAAGTCACTATGGCACTTGCGCGCAATTGTGTTGTAAGGGAGCGTTCGTAGTACGTGCAATCTGTTCAGCTTCAACCTCAACACCTGATATCGTCAATGGCACCGTACAGAAGGAAAGATTGAATATTTTTCAAAAGATAACGCTGCACCATCGCGCTCTCGCTGCGGATTGCTTTTCTAGATTAAATGACAGTTATTTGTGGGCTGCATTTGAAACTTCATCGTCGCTGAGTACCAGGTGCAAATGGACGATATTCACAAGTAATTGATCGCATGAACACTAAGAAATGTGTGCGGCAATAATATCGATCACTGAACTAGCGTCGACATCTGCGGGAAATGTCAGTAAAATGGCTCGAATACGCGTTAAACACTCGCAGCATCGTTCTTTCAGTTCCTGATCATCATTCGCTCCTTCGAGCACGCTCTCTATACTCAACACAACGGTCTTGGTTTTGTCCAAAAATTTCCCTGAAATGTTCATTTGTACTATTTCACATGTCCTGTAGTTTCATTAAAATGAAATTACGAGGTGTTGGGATATGATGGTAAGATATTGTTATAAGACATTTTAAGATTGTAACATCATTAGACTGCAATATTGTCGCTCTTTTTATACAATTTTCAAGGTTTAACGTGTAAACGTGGACTTTATAACTTTTGAGTGAAACAGAATCTATCTAATTTAAGGGTCGTTTGCCAAGAATGTAAAGTTAAAACCGATCCTCGAGATCAAATGAACTTAGTTCACTAAAAAACAATCACCGGAATCGAAATTTTTTAACAGGAAAATTTTACTCATAAAAAATCAATCGAAATATTACTGTTTGCTGTTGCAACACACGTCAGCATACTTGAAAAAGATAATATGAAGAACATACTAAACAGAAATGACTCACCATTATGAACAGATGAAGCAAACTGATCGATAAAATCGTTCATAGTGGCATAAGATGATTCGATCAATAAAAGATGGTCACTTGTCCATTCCAGAGCTTCGACGTTTAGAACGCCATCGATCGCAGATTCAATACATTTGAAGAGTCGATCAATCGATGAATCTGAAAGGATA
>NIUQ01002292.1:0-23386 GCA_002796945.1 Plectus sambesii
AGGTGTTGCGAGGTTCATTTTCCTGGTCTTCATCGTCGTCGTCTTCTAGCTTGGTCCGTTTGGCAGATCGCTTAGCAGCAGCGGCCTTTTGAGACTTCGCTGGGGCTTTAGAAGTGGTCGCTTCGGTGTCATCTTCTACCTTCCTCTTCGCCATTGACCGAGTGCGTACGGCCGAGGGCGCCGGAGTAGCCACCATCGCGCTCTCCGCCACGCTCGCTACTCGTCGAACCTATAATTATTCTACATTAATAATCATTTATTTTATATCTGTATTATGACTTCAATGAAAAACAATCACTCAAGTCCGCTCCTATACGACTGAGACCACAAGTATATTCTGCTGATTGTCTAATATCCTGTGTGCTTACTTTTTTCTCTACATTAGAAGTATCGTTCTTTTGCTCCATGCTGCTCAAATCGATAGTATACGCTCGTTCGGCAATGACGACGTTGACAACCGATTCGTTGCTCGTATGAGCACTCTCCAGTTGACGCACAACATTCGGTGGATACGATCGCCATCGACGCTTCTCGTCTTGCCATTCCCAAGCATACCGCGAACCTGAAGAAATATATCATTAACATTGAATATCCATCACAAATATTCAATAAATTATTCAATTAAAACATTTAAAAAACAATTTAAATGAAATGACGAACCGTCCGCCTCTTCGATGCAACAGCGAACGGATCGTTCGAAACCCGTTGTACGATTCTTTTGCCGCATATTCATTCGATCCACCTCCAAATCCGACTCTTCAATTTTCAGCGCAACCACCGATACTTCAAAGTTATTGTTCAGCTCCTCATTCGACGCCTTATCATATCGCACCCAAGAGTCTTTCTTCGCCTCCCACTCCCATTGAAGATCGCTTAGTTCCTCCTTCACCATTTTGCTTCGTCTTCAACAATTTCGAAAATAAATCTCGAGCGTTTGCGTTTGACGACAGAAAACGCTCAAAGTCGTAGTCCGCGTTGCGCGCTTTTGTTTGCTCAGTTTTGCCCGCGCACTTCGCGCTCGTGTTCAGACTCGTCGCGGTCGTTTCCTTGACAACACATTACGGTATTGTGAGCGGGCCGTTCGAAGCGAGCCTATGAATCACTGACGAATTTCATCGAAGTTGGCTTTTATTAGCATACTGAGCATGAGGAAACAGCCAGGAATGTTTGATTGGAACAGTTTACCAAGAAAGCAATCACTTAGCGCTGCACAGCTGCTTGCTGGGTGTACCGGACATGTCTCCAAATCAAGTTCGCCAAGCTGAGTTACAGCATCATCAGATCTCTGGTCTTATTACGTGTGGATCTTGTAGAGGTGCCGTAAATTTGGACCCTGCTGTGAATAATTACGATAACAGCGTTTATAATAGTACAGGTGCTTACAGTAACGGCAGGGAGACAGGTAAGCGAAGTAGTAGCAAGTATATGTATAGTACGAACAGCATAATACGTGAGTTGTTCAAATGAAAACAATAATTTCGCAATAAAGCGCGGTATTGCGAAATTATTGTTTTCTTTTGAACCACCCTAGTATAATATGTTGCAGTGGACGATGGTAACAACATTGATAGCTATTTATTAGCAGTTGCGCTAAGGTGGAAAGCAGTGTACATTTCCTCTCTTCAGACAGCGATACAGCTACTCATTCCATCATGTGATCGGCAGATCAGGGCACGCACTTGTCGGGCACTTCGATCCTTTTTCTGATTGACAGGGACAAAACTAAGTAGTAGATACTCCTTGGGTATGATAGCGATTCGAGAGACAGATATGTTCAACAACTTTATTGGGCGACGTAACAAATTCACCAGAAGGATAAGCCTAGCTTCTAACGCCGTATTCTCCCACTCTCTCATTATCTATGAGTTTTATGTGCTCGCAGAATTAATCATAACAACAACATTAGTCAAGCTTTTTCGAAAGAGCAGTAAGTGGTTATAGTGAAAGGCTACCGGCATTTAACAAATACTATTGTTCTCCACCTTTTAACCTTTTGAATACGGTAACTAATAAAGGTTCCCGACTTAGTGATTGACGATGTCTGTTCAATGTAGGCATTCACGGTCTAGCAATAAAAAACATAATAAAGTGTAAAGCGATAGGCACAATACTCGTAATGCAATAAACGTAAAAGATGAATGCACGACAACGATTCATTCAGAAACATTGTGATAGAATAGGTGTAAACGGGCGCAACAGGTGTGGTAAGATAAACGTACAGAATAGGCGCATAATAACAACACATTCCAGAATAAAACAAGTACAAAGTAATGTCAGGGTCTTGACACAGCTATTGAACTAGCGTGCGGTGAATGTATTGTGGTACGACTGGTTAGCAGACGAGGTTTGTTACGAGAGAGATAAGTTCGATATGGAATGATAGGTTAACGTACGACGAGTAGACCGGTTACAGTGGCCAGTTGTCAGACAACTGGAAGCAAAGACAACAAAGGTGTAGGAAAGAAATACGGTAAGGAAGAGTAGAGAAGTATCACGATCACTTCGGGTGTACGGGGTTCAAGAGCGAATTAAAGTCCCACGAAGCGGTTTGCGCGCCGCTTATAAACGGTAGCTGGCAGCCGAATCTCCGCCCACCGGCAATGATCCGCACCAGATCACGTCAGGTTGCATCACATTAAACTGCGATGGCTCGAAGCTTGCCAAGTGATACTTTGACCGCTCCGCCCTACGGGCGGATTGCCAGTGTCTTCGATGTCTGCGAGTTCGTCTGGTTTGATACTTCATGATCGGAACGTACTGTCGATCGTGGCAATAGTAATATGGCGTCTAGCTCACAATTCCGGCCATCCGCATGACTCATCGGGCGGGGCTGATTGTCACAGTGCAGGTTGAATGGCCGCTTTGGTCTTCTCCACATATGCTGTCACGATGTCGACTAGTGTCATAAGCATCAGCATGCTTTGAGTATTCTCGCGTCATCCGGAGATCGGAATTTGTGTTCGACTTGCAAACGTTGTCAGTCATAGAATCAGAGGGCCAATTTGATTCCGATCCCTCTGCCACATGGGCAGAGAAAAACAATGTTTCGTGTTTGTGCTGGCTGATTGCTCTCGCTCCACTAAGATGCTCAAGCGGCTGAGGAGCGAAGATTTCCCGAAACCTGCTGGCGACTGGCAGAAAATAAGCCAGTTCTGACGAATTAGAGCTACATAACCAAATATCGTTTCTTGTACACTCTAGTCGTGTTAAGCGCATTGAATTCCGGCCACTGCAAAGCATGAAGTTGAAACTTGTCACCGTTTTTTTGAAAAATATGCGACTGCATTTGCTTTCCGATAAAATAATTAGCCAATTCCTTTGCGATCTTATCGCAACTGGAATTATAATGTCCGGGTGGATATCAGAGCTCGTTTTCTTGAACAGTGCAGTGATGAGAGTTCAGAACGTAACAAGAGGAACCCTAATGATTGTGACCTTCAATATCAATTCCAGTGTCGATGTTGTGATCGTTTGACATCCAAGTTTCGTCCGTCTTTCTACCATCTATCCTCTGAAAGAAAAGCAAAATTAAGATACTATTTCTGATCAACGCACTATATAAGAGCAGTGTGGCTGCTAAATGGGTACTGCCAAAATGTTTCGTTAGCAGCTGGTAGCTCAATGACTTTCAGGTCGTCCTGAACTTAGTCTTTGGTGTAAAAGAAAGATAGTAAACCTAACGACAATTTCAGAATTAGACATAAATTTGAATTTATTATGTGACGATTCAACAAAGAGTAGCGTCTGATTAGTATCTGATTAAGTTTGAGCGAGCGGTAGATACACACCGTTGTGAAAGTTGTTGCTAGAAATCGCGGAAGGGGCGGGCAAAAAGCTTGCATGTTACGGCATTCTCTACAGTTGAAAAGCGCATGCAAATCGCGTTGCTCGCAATTTTTTCCGCCGTAAACGCGAGACAAGCAGCTGGCTCTCATCCCTGGTCCGCATTATCCTTTGATACAAGCGATGGCGATCGGCTTTCAAGATGGCTTATCTTTGTGCGTTCCCTATCGTCTCCCCCCTTACACCGCTTCACGAACTGCGTACAGATTTTTTCATGCAGCAATACCATTTCGGTGAGAAATGCTGTTTTGCGGGCGTCATTAAAGAGCAGTTTAGAAAAATAAGAGATTGTTTGCTTAATACTCAATAGACAGGGGTAATTGATACAGTGCAGTAACTGACAGTATAACCGATTAGCTGATGGCAGCTCTATCTGGTGGAGGTTATAAAGAACAGACAGACAAGGGAACTAGACAAGCAACATTAGGGATCTAGTGGCGAATACAGAGTCACCATGAATCGGTTGAACAGTCAATAAAAAGCTACAATTAGGAATGCAATCACAACCAACCAGAGAATTTTCGCGGACGTTGTTGCTGTGCACTGCAACAGAGACTAACCTTTTTTCTTAGTAGGTTTTTTCTTTGCCAGTTTTTTATTCTTGAATCGGTGGTTCAATAATATTAGGGTAAGATGAATTCAATTTTTTCCAGTTTATTCCCAACTGTACTTTTCGATCACAATAATGGGGTTATACAGCAACAAATAATAGAGTTATATGAAGGAACAAACAAACAAGATCAACCGCTTGCCGTCCCGGTCCGATACAACACTGTCTATCGATGCGCGCTCCACATCCTTCACGCTCTATTCTCACCGAAATGCGCATTGAATCATCATGTGATCATTGATAGAAAAGGTTAAGTATGAAGAGGCCCATATGGCGGCGTGCATTAAGAGCTTATAATGGGGCCAAATAGAGTTAATGCAGACTTATGAAATAGTGAAAGTCAGTACAATCTTTACGTACTGAGGGCCAATTGGTGTAGTGGTCTAAAAAACCATCACTCACCAGTCTCGAGGACGCGGGTTCAATTCCCGCTGAGGGCGGCCCCTCACCCAACCAAGGTGCTCATCCCTTCGTGGGTCGGGGAATTGGTAGCAGCTATGCTGCGGTGGTTTCCACTCAGCCACCATCCCGGTGACAGGCATGCGACGGCCGACCGGATGTTCTACAGTCGCTATCCTAATGGCGGGTTTCTAACCCACCAGCAACCAGCCGACACTGCGAAAAGCGGTACAAAGGCTTAAGAAGAAGAAAAAAGAAAAAAAAAGTACGACCTTTACGTACTAATTGTTCAAAATGGCTAGACTAACATAGCAAAATCGCAGATTATGTGCATGATTAAACGACACAGTAACGGCAATCAGATAAATGCACCATGCAGGAGCAACCTCAGTAAAAAGTCAAAGGCAAAGACTTGGTCCGTTGATGACCGCGAAAAGTTTTTGGCACTAAGACACGAGTTTTGACAGCAACTATATGATGTCCATTTTTTTTAGTTTCCATAATGCCATGCAAATTGCACTCCAGGCAATATGAAAATGTCTCTGCGTCATCCGGTTTTGGAATATAAATTTGATCCAAACAGGTACCAACCATGTTTGCCTGTGCTAGAGCCAAAAAATAACCTTTCGCAATCAAGGGGTTGGAAGGCTCAGTAATGCGCAAACGTGAAACTAGTTCTTCTGTATTTTCACTTGCTTTGTCAATGGCCATGCTAAGTTTCAGTACATCTGTATGTTCATAAGCTTTGCCATAGTATTTTGAATTTTCTAAACAGAAGGCCATTGTAAAATTTCGCACTTCTCCTTAAAATCGATACTTACCTTCGTTTTCCGGTAGTTCGCGCGCTATGTTGTTTTGATTTCCAAAGAAGGGCGGAGCGCCATTTGTGTTGACTCGTACTACTTGCTGGACCTTCAGTTTTCTCTCAAAATTTGGAATGCCACAATATTCTCTTTTCTTCCAGTAATCAATATTGAAGTCTCCAGCTATCATATATTCGTGTATATCTATGCCAAATTTTTCCTTTTCAATTTTTTGAAGTCGCTGAGCAAGAGAGTGAAACTTTGGATTGGGTTGACCTATTTGATCCCTATAAATGCCGCATACAAGCAGCTGCAATTTTTTAGAGTACAAGAGTAGATATTCAAATGAATCGACCCTTCCCATGTCCATATATTTCATTTCCAAATGGCGCTTCGTGTAAATACAAATTCCACCTGAAAATTGTTATATTAATCGCGCTATCGTTGTAATTAATAGGGTTCGAATGTTTCGCAGGGTCAATATGTTTTTGATACTCAACAAATACCCAACTGTCATTTAAATTTTTGAATTTAAAATTTTAGCTTAAAATTTTATTGATTCAGAAAGGCGGCTTTTGGAAAACCTTTAAGAAACTAATCAAGGGGTTGGGACTGAGACGGTTCTTTGAGGCTGTTTTTAAATTGCCTCCATACCTAAAACTACGCTTGGGACGATAATGTTTTTCGATAACTTGACATCCAAATTTATCAATGCTTCCTGTCAAGTATTAATTGAGAGCCAAGAATGTCTATTTCGCATCCTTTCTGTTATCCTCTTTGTTATTTATTCTCTGATTCCTCCTATTTACTTTTATTACCTTTCGCTCTCTTTTGAACTTTTTTACAATATGAGTGCAAGTCGTAGCCGATATCACCATTCCCCCCAAATTCGAATAAGCAGCGCAACTTTCGATTAGCCTTGGTATCGACGTTGTCAATCTTCCCCTCAGGAAATGGTACCGAAATTGTAACAGCTGCATCCTCTTCTTCGCAATTACTATCATCGTCAGCTTGTGGTACTTTAACAACGTTTTTCATGTCCTTCACGACAACTTTTGTCTCCGTAACAATAAGTATATCAATATTCTGCTCATAAAGCAAGTTCCAGATGTCAAATTTTCTTTGGTGCACGAAACCTCCGACATTAACAGTGGCAATATGAAGTTCGATGGACCCTGTATCATCGACAAGGGGCATATTCCATCTCTTATTAATGGTTATCTTATCTTCTTCACCCTGATCGCGAGCAATAAATAGACAATGTCCACTGCAGTACCATTTTTCTGGACAAGGGTCGTTTGGGTTCTTGCTGGAACAGTCTTTTTTTTTATGGCAACGCGCCCGACCTCCGTCAGTTCCGCGCTCGCAATTGAAATTTTGGCACTCGTAGCTAGCGTGAATACGAATATTTCTGCAGACAAGGCATAATGACATTTTATTTTCTTGTTCCAAAAATGTTCTTCTTCGCAGCAATATGCGCTCGAGTGATTCTTGGGTCTTCCTTAAAGAAGTAGCAATAAGACTAACACTGAGAAAAAATTATTCGGACACGCATTAAATACGACTTTCACCGTGACTTCCCCGACGCGCCGAAACTTGTTTCTATCGTCGCTGAATCACATGAGGAACGCCTCTTTCGTTCAGCAGATTCACCAACATAAAAAGTAATTACGAGAGACAAGTTGAACAGAATTAAATGATATTCAAATGATATTCGACATTTATTCAGTTCTAACGCTCTTATCTAACTAGCAAATACTTGTGTCTTACTGACAGCTAGTATTACTGCAAAGTGCAAACGTTTCGAACGAATATGGAAATATTTGCCTTTGCAAAGACACAATTGCAAAATTCTCCCATCCTTACTCTCCCAACCATCGCAGACTTTTCTGAAAACTTTGGCTTAGGATCAGGTAGGAAGCCTTGGCCGTCAAAAACTAACGAGTTTGCAATTTTTTGACCCAGAATTTTTACATTCACGTTATGCAATATCAAAAAATATCTGCTTAAAGGAAGTCAAAGGAGATACGGCAATGATATATTAATTTCGAGCTCATATTGGCTGTTTATATTATACCGGAGAGCGAATTGAGTACGGACGCTTCTCAAATGAGCATGGTCGATCGTAATATATTTTTTAGGAATTTTGATACTCTTCTAATGTTTTATTAAAAATCGACAGAAATGATTAAAAGTATCGCAACTGATAATTATTAGAGGCCACGAAGGATATAACATATTCAGATACTAGCGAGTTCCCAGGACTCCCTTGCGTTCAATTTTTGGACCTTTTCTTTTAAGTCGTTCAAATTTTCGTGCACGCTCTGTAAATTATTTTATGTAAAGCGCAAACTTTTACTTTCTCTGCTTAAATTAAAATGAACCTATTTTTTCGTAGTCTGGATGTATACAGTAGTGGGTTCTTCAGTTAAAAATTAGCTGTTCTAACGCTTCTACGATCTGGAATTTACTGCGCTGCGTTTGGTTTCAAATGAAACTGCACACAGCGTTCGCGAAATTGATTCAGATTCAGAAACGTCATAGTCTTAATCATTCAGTTCGTTTGAGCGAAGTTGGTTTATTCTGTAGTCTGATAAAGATTGATTATTTGGAAACAAATGTTTTAATTTTTAAACCAATATTAAAATACTGTAAATCTCGTCATTTCTCCTTGCTGATGGCAGTGTGAGCTGCTGTCAATCTCAATATTTTTCAATAATGACGTGGTTCATTTTTTGGCCTCTTAGCTGTGGCATAACTGGTCTTATTACTGGGCGACAAATGCCGCCTGACCCTCACGTCATATCGAGTAGGCAGACACAGATGCATATCATAATCCTGTTTTCAAGAGGAACTTCAGTTTAATGAATAAGAGAAATTTCGCATAGATATGATGTTCAACTCTCTTTAGCAAGATTTGGTTACAGAACGTCATGTCCAGGATTAATTCCGCTTGCTGCGTTGTAATCCTTTTAAGTCTATGCCGTAAAATTATCATTATTAAAACCCGTTGTTAACGTTGCAAGGCGCAGTGAAAGGTCGTTGCTGAATCTTTTAAATTAGAAATTCCTCTTTTAACTGACCCAAATCGTTAAAGTATTGCGATCGAGGGACTGCTACTGCCGCAATCATTATAACAATATGATGTAGATATCTTCTCTCACTTGCGCTCCGATTGCCACAATAATTTGCTAGAAAAAATATATTAAAAGTTGACACCGATATCGCTCCGATTTTTTAAAATTAATTCAAACAACAGGTTGAAGAAAGTTCAATGCGCTGTTATTAATGCTAAATTAATATAATCTTGTCGGCGAGGATACTTCAAATCAATACTACATAGCTTTTCTCTCCCACTATTCAGTTTCTTCGACAGGAAGGTGAAGGCTGATTATCTGAGAACATGTGCTCCTATTTTCAGCCCAAAATCAAAATACATTTAATCATTTGCAATCGCTGTTGACAAGGTGAGCAGCAGTCAATCTGCATGTATATTAAAATTGACTTAGTTCGTATTTTTGACCTAAAAGCCATGGTAAACCGGTCCCATCACTGATCGACATCCATCGCAAAACACTCATATCGTATGGGCAGACATAGATCCATCTCATAATCTTGTTTTCGAGCAGAAATCTAAATAAATGAATGAGAGAAATTTCGCATAAATATGATGCGCAACTCTTTGCAGCAACAGTTGGTTTACAGAACGTCGCGTCCATCATGAATTCCGCCTGCTGTTTTGCAGCCCTTGTAAGTCTGTTTCGTTAAGTAAAAAATAATAAAAACTCCTTATAAACAGTGCTACATTTGTAAGGCACAGCGATAGGTAGTAGCTGCATCTTCAAATCTTAAATTTAACTACGGACTGACCTAATCCGAGAGAGATCCTTAAAAACTGACCCAGTTAAGAATACTGTAAAACATCGGCTAGGAGATATGCTCCTGTCGAGACAGTTGAATGAAACTGAATCCTTCAGACACTCTTCAGTTAAATATGGTATGGAACTTCTTCCATTTATCAAGTATTAGAGTACGATCGTTTGATATATCCAAGGCAGAGCAATATTCAGCCCTCAAATGCCATAGTTCTTCGCTCGATTCTTTTGCTAACGATTGACATTACTTCTTCAGCTTCTCCTAGCAGCCAGCTGCTCATCGATGTCGATCGATCCTTGCCTGTGGATGAAGTGTGCCAATGGCCCGTGTTTGAATGGCATGTGCCCAGGAAATACAAACGAATGCGGACCGAACATGCACTGGAAAGATTGCGGCTCGGCGTGCCCTGCACGCTGCGATCTCGATCCGGCCGAAATTATGTGCATCGCAGTGTGCAAGTCTGGGTGCTTCTGCGATGCCGGCTTCGTCCTCGATAAAGCGGGCATTTGCATTCCTCAAGAGAAGTGTCCCAAGCAGGTAGACCCAAGTGAGTTCACAACGAAAATAAATTTCAGCGCTGAGAGCTACTGGTGACTTTATTTTAGGTTGTGCTTTAGTGCTCTGTGCACCCGGTACCATTTGCAAGAATGGAAAATGCATCAGAAAGTTCATTATCTGTCCAGAGTACTTGCTAACAGCGCCCCCGGAAGGCTGCAACTACGTCTCTGAAACAGATAAAAGCGGCTGTCCCGTTCCAAAGCTAGTGTGTCCTGCTGTACCTTCCAATCAACTCGATATGTGAGTTCAACGATAAGTGCGATAAATTTTTAGCTGTCTGTTCTTGGAATCAAAGATGTCGTATATGCTTATTTACGCAGTTGGAATGGCACTACTTATAATTCTGTACTAATTTATGCAATCTAAAAATATCGAAGTAAAAAACATTTGAATATTGATAAGAATTAAAACAGGCACGACAGAGCGTAATGGAAAAGAAGGGAAATTCAGTAGCGTTCAAGGTAAAAGGGTAATTTTGACGGTAGGGGCGCTTCTTATTCAATTGGAATTAAATTCTTTTACAAACAGAAAAACAAGCAGGAATTTTCGCCACTGCAGCTCACGTCAGAGGTCAAGTGATAGAAAAGGTAAAGCATAAAGAGACCTATTGGGCAGTCGGGATAAAGCACGCATGGGATAAAATAGAGCCAACGTCAGCTTAAGAAAAATGGGAGCCGGCGCGATCTCTAAGTATCAATTGTTCAACATATTTCGACTAGTTTGGTATGGTCGCAGATTATATGCATGATAAAATGAGAGAGTTACGAGCAATAAGATATATACACCAGAGGAGTAATTTCAAAAAGATCAAGAATAGAGACTAGATGCGCGGATCACCGCCACACGATACGCTATCGAACAAAATATGATTCAAGGATTTCATTCTTTCAACAACTCTTCCAGTTCGACCGTCAACTCATTCTCTTCCTCCTCAGTGAGATCGTCACCAGTTGGGCGAGCTAGCACATCACTGATCGCATTTGACATCACTCGCTGCTCCTCTATGAAGTTTTGAAGTTCTTGGTCCTTAATATTAGATTAAGACTATTAAACAGCGAAGCTCAATTTTTACTATACTTCGAATTTAATGCAAAATCTTATACTGAGTGTCGCTTAACAAAAACACAATTTCAAGCAAGATTAACACCTAGCAGAAAAATTTAATAATAATCCAGTTTGAAAATAATTAAGATTTAACCGTCTAGGCACAATTAATTCTAAGATAAATATGCAACGCAAATATTCAAACGAAGGTTTCACCCAGAAGAGCGTTAGCGATTAAAGAATTGCTGAACTGAGCCATAATTTTGGCGTGATTTCTTATATCGCTGCTCTCGGAATCATATGCATGGTGTTTGCATCGATTTTAGCAACAAAAATTACACTGACAATACCGAAAGCTCTTCTTTCCACTCTAATGCCAAATAGAAATCGCGTTTGGTACTGTAATAGTTGGAACATCTGGTTCGCATAGTCGATTTTAAAATAACAGAGCTCATACTTGTGAAACGTTTTCGAGCTCTCCTCGTAGAGCCTCTATATCTCCGATAAAGTTGTTGTAAAGATCGAGTTGTTTCTCATATTGCTTCTTTTGAATTAACGCTGTCTTTACTTGTTGCATATTGTTCTGAGCACGGCCACTTCTAGCCAATGCGCTCTTCTCTTTGATCTGAAACAGCTATTGTCCCGCTATGTAGCTAAAAGGCGCTGCTAACAATGGAAGCGGATTTCCCGATTGCGCCTCTAATCGTAATCCAATGATTGGTATATTCATTCGTCCATCAAGAATTAATAATATTTCTATCGAAATTAGTGGAATACATGAATGGCGGATTCGAGAACATCCTGAGAATTTCAAATCCATCTGGTAAACAAATATTATTCAAAGAATTCATGGGCAATTGAGGAAAATAGTAAAAAAAATAGTCAGCATGTGATATGAACTCCCCCATCGGGCGGGAATCATCAATAAATTTTACTATATTTCTACTTGTTTTTTCTGGCTGTGATCTGGTCATTCCACGCCCTTCGCGTCTGTTTTTGAACTCATAACCTTAGATTTAATAATTATGAAGTATGATAAGAATACTCATTTCAGTTTTAGTTTAAAAATTTCCGTTTATCTGCCGAAAGTTTTATTTGCAATCAGTCGACATTTTGTGTCAATTACGCTTTCCACTTACTTTAGCCTGAATTTCCGACCGCTTATTGATTAACTTCTGTTCTTGTTCTTTAAGTGCCCTTCTATTTTGGTCGGAAGTTTTCGCCACTGGGGGATTTTGGGTTCGCAGTTGACGGAGTTCGTTTTGACCCACTTCTTGCGCATTTCGAGAATTTCTGTTGCCTTCGCTCGAACGTCTATCATCTCCTCGATTTTCTGATCCACGATCATTAGATGGTTTACGGCGTCGCTTTGAAGCTTTGTAAGCGTAAAAAATAAAGATGGAAACAGACGCAACAATGACAACTGAAGTTACAATCTGGTTCATTACTGTTTTAGATGCGTTTTGCAAAGTTTAGAAGAAGAAAAAGTGCGAAAACCATTCAGACCAGTTAACGGCAGCGCTCGCGCTTAAACTCAATGGCTTGGCAGAATTATATTCTTTGCCGCTTGCCGCCGACTTTGCCAAAGTGCTGATAAGGTATGCTGCAAGAAGCGCTATTTAGTTTTGTGACGAAACTGCTGAGCATAAGTAGTGTCGGTTGGTTGTTACCGATAATGATCGCTTGTTCGATTACTAGTTGTCTGTGGACGAATTTTAATCCAGGAAAACTTGACTGGAGGAAGTAGGAACTTATACAACTTGCTCTCATTCATGTTTCAGAAGCTATCACTCAATCGTGATTATTTAAACACTTTAAAACAAGATTTCGTCGATTATCACATAATGCAAGTCTGCTTATATACAATTGTCTAAGCAAAAACGCAGATTGCAGAAGAGTGAGATCACATCAGATTAAGCAGTACACAATCTTTAAAGTACAACACTGGCGAACCAAATCGTTGCTCGCAAGAAATTCAAATCGGTTCTTATTACCAGATAGCACAGTAACAAGAAAATGAAAAACAGCAGGGACGAGACGCGAAAACGATAGCAAGACATAAAGCATAAAGCGTGAAACCGTGAATATGAAATGGAACCGGCATTCCTGGTTAATTGCTGATGGCGATGAAGAGGGAGAAGAGTGAAGACTATAAGCAACGTTAAGAACGGGGGGCAGCAAGCGACAATTGCATTGTCCGCGATAAAATTATTTACAACTTCTACTGTAAATTACAAAGAACACGACCCGCGCGTACTAATAAAACGTGATAAATTACAATTGATTAATATATGACAGTAGAATGAACAAGCATAAAACACTGGTCGACACCAGAGACAGAGTGCTCGACCTTGAAACCGGCTTTGAATGAAATTTGGCGTCGGCAGAACCAATGGGGCAGTCCTCCACTTTCCCAACAGCGTCGTGAAATAATTCCCATAATAGTTCGTTCCGGAGGCACATTGCTCCTCCACTTCTAGTGCTTTGCGATTGCTGCAAACACTCGCATATTATACTGCCTCAATACAAAGAACTCGCAATATTTACCATATTCTGCCCTCAATTTACACCCTTTCTTACTGTGGTTTAAAATGAACGGCTTCCAAGATGCAATGGTACTTTATTCACTTGCCTGGCGGTTGATGTCGCCGATGCAGACGTATGGATTTCTTTTATCAACGCTAAGCGCCCATTTGGAATGGTCCTTGCTGCTTAAAAATTCAACTCCTGTCAGTTTGACAGATCGCAGATTGTTCACCTAAAAAGCAAATGGATTCAAATAACGTCGATCATTTACAGTATCAATATCGATTCAATCGATTATTTTAATTAGCTTCATGATGGCACTGCTGGAATCTGGGATAAAAATTTATAATTTGACGAGCGGCTGTACGAATGAAGCGGAAGCCAGCGGTAAAATCGGGCTGAATGTCGACGAAAGAAAGAACAGGAATGACTCGAGTGATATATCCTCAGAAAGTGTCGATAACTACCGTATCCCGCCACAAAAAGCAAACCTTGTAGTCCGAAGCGCAGTCAGAAGGAAGTTCGCGAGGGCCGTTCAGCCATGTCTGCACAAAAAGCGACTGTTTCAAATTTGGCGCCATAAAGTCGGCATATATATCTAAATAGACAAGTGATAATTAATAAACATTCGACGAACGACGAACCTTTGCCCCATTTTTTGTGCTTGGCAAAGTTTGAAAACGGCGTTCCACCAGCAGAGTTGATAGTTGCATGCGTGAAGTAAGGCCCTTTGCGGAGCGCTTTCCCCGCGACTACCTCTTGAAGTTCAGGAATGAACTGCGCCAATTGCGTGGATAATTGCGAGTCGTAGATTGATGGTTGATATAAGCGCAACTGGCGTGCTAAACGTTCACTTAGTATACCCAAAATGACCAGAATCATATCGAAAATATACCTATTTCATGTAGAGACGAAGTAGCAAAGGACACGCATAGTATAGACTGCCCATTTCGTCTGCCTGATTCAGGGTAAGAGTACGTATCTCGCGACGGAAACTGCGGTACGCTATGCATCAGCCAATATCCCGCAGATGTATCAAACAATAGCACGCCCTTTGTGTGCCCGCGATAAGAGTCGGACTTGTTCTTTGGATGAGCGTCGTTATAGAGCAGACGAAATATTTCCTAAAAATACAATTGCAGATGTACACAGCCAACGCTAGGTCACCTACGGGACGCAGCATCAATCCAATAGCAATGAATTTGTTACTTGTTTTACGGCTTAACAATTGGTCTTTTGTAGCTGATGCCGTTTAAAATTTGGGAATCGGTCGAAATTACTATTAAGCATTCAGAAGTGTTTGGAACGCGTCATATAGTTACTAAAAAGTTACAAGCAACCAAAATCAAATCAATTTCGCTCCATAGATTACTAGAAGCATAGATGTAGTTGTGAACGTACTGGATCGGCTTTTGATGAATAGATTTGACCGACTGTGCGACCAAGCGCGCATTGACTGCTATTAATGGAATTTGATCCGAAAGTCCAGAAAATATTTCTGCTGTCCAAGTAAAGATAGCCCAGTCCATGTTTGACGTAACTATTTGTGTGCTTGTTAATGTCGGGCAGCTTGTATACAATAAACCTGAATCCAAAATGAACAATCAACGTAAAGGTAAGATCTCATCGACATACCAATCTACTGGATCGCCATTTTCATTCAAACAAGAGTATTTTACGGCGTGGTTTAATCTGATCAGTATTCCCAGCGCGATCACGATGAGCCAGAAAAGAATCTGCCCAACACCATCCATTATCTCACCTAAACGCCTATTGCCATCGAAATGATTCACAGCAATCTGAGTACAGTCATCAAGTAGTCTGTTGTGCCGAGTACGTCGCAAACGACAGCTACACGAATGCAGCAGCCAATTGTCCAATTCTCTCTTTTATTTCGTGCAACATACTGTTCCAAGCATCAAACACACGAGAAGAATGACAAAGTGAACAAAAAACGAGCGTATTGAATTGAAATAAATCCTGATTTCTTTCTAACCAAAGAGAACGAAAGAGTACAACAATCGAAGAGAATTAATCGCAGTCAGAATCGTCTCCGAACTCTTCGAAGGAGCCATCCTGAAACCCGATGCGGTGAAAGCGTTCGGCCAGGACATCATCATCCTCGTCGGAATCGTTCTCCTCGTCCTCATCCTCCTCATCGGGATAGTCGTTGCGCGCATTGCCCTCGTCGTTCGAGTCCTCGTCGTCGGGGATCGACTCATCGCCATCTTCGTCGTCTTCGTCGACAAACACTAGTTCCTGCTGGGCGTTGAGAAAGCGCACATCAACCAAATCAGCGAAATATTCGGGCGGAATCGACGCGGCATCTGCCGCTTCCACCTTCTTCTTCACGTACAAGTCGTAGACAAAGTCGTCATCGGCGGGGGTTGTTGTCGACTGGACGCGAATAAGCGGCGTTCCGTTACACGTAATGGAAGATGACTGAGCGTTGTCGATTGTCGGGAGCGGAACGCCGCCGACCTCGCCGACAGCGTCGTTCAAGCAGGCCAGCGGATGGGCGTCCTCAGTTTCCTCGACGGCTTCTGGCAGTTCGCCAAGGTCGATGCTCTCCACCGTCGACACGGTGCCCTGCTCGGTGTCCAAGTCGGCCAGCGCGATCGACGACAACTGCGAGCTTCTCGCGAGTTTCTCGATTTCGCCGCGTACATCTGATTCGTTGGCTGTGCCAGCAAGACGGTACAGTAGACGATTTTCGCCCGCTGCATCCGTCCGCTGCCGCTTAAACGACAGCAGCAGAGCCGAATGGGGGTCAGCCGAACGCTTGCGCCGGATACGAATCACGGCGTTCGCCATAGTCAGTAGATACGAGAAAAATTAAACAATGAAGCGATTGAAACAAGAAGAAAATCGAGAGAGGAAACGTGAGATTCGAAGGAGTGTTAGTCGACCATATCACGTCGCTCTTTTACGGCTTCCTGAAAGGTGCGAAATGAAGTAGGGCTAGCATCACAAATCACTTACTCGAAAGCGCTCTTCCAGCAGCGAGAACTCGGCCATCAAATCGGTGATGGCGCTGGTCAGGGCGTCGGCAGGAGTCGTATCGGCGGTCGTCTGAATGCGCAGCAGAAACTTATGCTCCAATGGATGCGGCACTTTGTAGCCAGCAAATAACACTTGCGGGTCCTTGAGCAACTGGCTGAAAATTGATCATTCTCATATGTACATTATTTTCTTTATAACAAGGACGTTTATTTCATTACTCTCACTTATAAAATGTACTATAAGATTTATAAAGTGTTATTATTTAAGTGGAAATGGTATAATCACCCATACATACCTCTGTCGAATGCACAAAACAGCGAATCATCGTATGTTTTGTAGATGCGACAGAAAAATGTTATCGCGTGCATTAGAGGCACGCTTGGGTCCAAAAAAGACCAAATTCAAACGTACTGCTTCAGAAGATTGCCCAAAGTGTGATCCTCCTTATTGACTGTGAAGATTGCGGCGTTGGGGACTTTTGTGTCTTTCTCAAATGTAATCTTCTTCTCTCCTTCGAATAGCAAAAATGTCTCAAATGTCGGTGGTGCGTTCATTCCGTGATTAGAAAAATTATCTCAAAAATTCAGTTAAGCGTAGCATCCAAACAAAACTCAGCTCGTAAGTTCTTCGGCCGCTGATAACTCTCGATACCAATCGGCCTCGAGCGTTTACACAATTTTTCGTATGTTACCGTAAAAATTCAACTTCGGTCTCACCGCGTCAAGCTCATGCGCGAAATTCAATGGCTATGGTTACCATTTGCACAACCGAAAGATATCTTGAGAGATGATTTATTCGTATTCACTCATTTTCCGACTTGTACAATAAGAATTTGAACAAAACAACCAAGTAACCCTGATATTTTACTCGGTCTGCGACTGTGACACAGACTTTACTGAAGCACAATCAATCTACCCAATGGTGGCGCGGTCACAAGAGTTACAAAAATTACAGCAAGAAAATAAATTTGTAATTGTAAGACATATTTACGTACAAAAATATTCAAAAATGATGATCGCTCTTGAAGTCGGTGTCCCACTTTTGCACAAAGGCGCGTCTAGTGGGATCACCAACAGCGCGCCATGCTGGCCTCGTGGGGCCGTTTTTTCCAGCCACTCTTCTATGGTGCGGCTTCCTTCTCACATTCCATTTCTTCTTTCCATTCCTCTTTTCGTTGACGTTGAACCTTTTCACTGGTTTCTTCCGTTCTTTCGGCGGCGCCCGCTTTGGTTCCTTCGATGGCGCTCTCTTCCTCTTTTTCTCTTCTTCTAAGAGCTTCCGCTCTCTATAAACGGCGCTGTTACATTTGATGATATGCGATTATGTAAATGCAATCGGCCAGATTTATATCGCATACATAAACTGAATCTAGGGGGTATACTTGAGCGTCAGTTGTTCTAATACATGTTTAGCCAAAGTACTGGATACGAAACCGGTCGAATGACTGTACCTGGCCTCTTGCTCTTTCATCCTCTTTCGCTTAGCCTCCTCCTTTGCGAGCTTGTCTCGCTGCCTCTGTCGTTCGATTTCTGCATCGGGATCAGGGTCGATGATTGGGTCTTCGTAGTATTCATCGACATCTTCGTAATCTTGGTCGTAGGGATCGTCGGGGATGTAATTGGGGTGCAATCGGTTCTCATCGCTAATCGAATCCTCATATTTCGGTTTAGGCTTCGACTCTGAAAGCGCAATACCATCGCATTTACTCCACAATAATCAAATGCAATATGTTTTCGAAACTAACTTTGTCGCTTCGGAGTCGATTGCACTGCCCTAACTTTCTTCGTCTTCTTCACCGGCTTTTCTCTCCTTCTGCTTTCAACTGGTGTGCTTACTTTCGGTTTGTGCTCGCTCTTTGGAGTGTTCGGAGGCCTCTGACCAGCAGGGTGACTAATTCGTCGAAAATATCGAGTTTTGGTACCTGCAATACCAAGTTACATCAACCAAACGTACTGCAATCAGAGGCAAACCTTTGGCTATTCCACTCGAAGTCATGACGTTGGCGGCCGACGACCAGCGAACCTTTTACAACAATGTGCTATGCAAGAAAGAGAATGGTGTGCGCCGATTGGCTTCTCAACGCCGCAATGCAGCGGTAATTCATTATTTATTGGCTACATAGCAACTATTTCCGTTTGTTGGCAAAACATAATTAAGAGACAAAAAGAATAAATGATCAGTGAAATTGCTGGTCGTTTAGCAGTGCTATAATTGCGTCCCATTAATCAACATCACGGCACCCGCCTGGCACTAGGCGCTTTTCTTGAAGTGGAGCGAGCTTTCGAAGTGTCCCTGGTTGTCCTAGTGTTCGTGGCGTTCTTGCTCGATGACCGATGCGGCGGCGGAGGTTTTGTCTTCATATTCACTTCTTCTTGCTTCGCCGGCCTAACCCTGGTTTCTTCTCGCTGTCTGCTTGTGGCATTCACTATCTCTTGTTTCGCTGGCCTAACCTTGGTCTCTTCTCGCTGTCTACTTCTGGTGTTCACTTCCTCTTGCTTTGCTTGCTTAGCTCTGGTTTCTTCTCGTTGTCTACTTGTGGCAGGAGTGGCAGATTTCAGCGCAGCTATTGTGTTTTCTCTGTTAGGAGGAATTGATAGACCAGTGTCAGTGGGAAGTGGGCGGCGCGGTCCATTCGGCGAAAATATTCGGCGTATCGGAGGCGAATCGTGAATGACTCTGCCATTTTCGTCCGTTACTCGAATAGTACACGTCATTGGCCTCAACAAGAAGCTGTCGTCAAGACTTCTCATCGACGTATTGAATGTCTCGTTCATGGAACGATTACGATTATCAGCTGAAAAAGAATATTGTCAGTGAATTCGGCATGGAGGCGAGTAGCAATTCGGCTCAAAATGTTACCAGCCATTCGAGTGGGCACATTGTTGACTTGCGAAGGTGGGGCCGAGCTTTTGTTCGAGCCGGCGCCCATCGTTTGCCGCCGGTTTACCATAAGCGCTGCTCACGTCTAGCTTCTTAATCGAAGAGAGCTGGGAGTAAGAGCGTTGATTCTGGACGAATGCGCATTAAAACAGGGCATCACTACCATAAAAATGTATGACGAAATGCAGAATAAGCAGCGCAGCCGCAATTAGAAGCTTCTCAATTGATTTATGGGCTGCTTCAAAGCGGGCGAGGCTCACTCGCGAGAGAAACCGAACTGTGCTCCGATCTCGACAACACGTCTCGTTCGCTTATCGATTTTACGCCGCGGATGTTCGAATCTTTGGTAGTCCGGGAGACAATACCTGCCTTGTTTCTGGTAGCCGTCCACCCCCTCGCTTTCTACCACAGGCCAACGCCGTGTACGACGTTAGCAGAACAACTTCCAAACACCGTCATTGAAATGGTGAGATAATATCGTGTTCATTCTTTCTGTGAAGATCATGACCGAAAGATCATTCTCATTTTAGAGCGACTTCCTCGAACTTCTAACTGTGTACGTCCTACTCGCAGTGATTGCATTCCTTTTGGTATATTACGGATCGTGGTTCATTGTACTGGTGAGATGCAGCAAAATCACATTCAATCGTAGCTCATCGTGTTTTAGCGTCTCGCTCAGCCAAACAGCTTGCTTCTGCATTTGTTTCCGAGGAAAGAAAACGCGTCGACAGTATTTCTAGCGGCGTGCGTTGCATGCATCGGTGTCATCGGTAAGTGTGAAATGCAACTTGCAAGATAATCTGGGAGTGAGCATCGTTCGCGCAGGTATTCTGGTCGGCATCTCTCTGTGCGGCGAGACACTGCGAACACGTTCAGCACGGTTAGAAACAATGAAAGCGCAAGAAAGACAAAGACATCGCGAGCCAGACTCGGACGCCGAAGAAATCATCACCGGTAAAGGGACTGTATCGATAGAACAGAAAAAGGTTCAATAATTGACTACAGCAATTGATTACACTTTGTACTCTGTGTGTTCACCGACTTGCATAAACGAAGCTAGTGCGTAAAGGGAACTAAAGATTGCAAAAAGGTGATAAAACTGTCGGGAACAAGGTACAAAATGAACATCCCCTCGCACCAGCCGAGGAGAAGGCCAGCGAGCACGTCGCTGACGTAGTGCCGACCCGCCATCACCCGCGACAATCCCAAGAGAAGCGCAAAGCATTTGAGCAGGAACGCACTCCAACTGCCCTCTCTCACAATGTTCAATCTGAAGCGAATAGGTGGATGAATAAAGATATAAACAGGGGAGAATGCGGCGACGACCTACCCGAGAACGGCGAGCATGGCGCCGCGAGACGAATGCCCACTCGGAAAAGAGTACTTATCAACCACAGGCGCTTCGTAAACCTGGTCCTTCTTATCGTACGGCGGTCGCCGTCGTCTTACGCTCATCTTCGATACTCCAATCGCAGCCAAGTCAAGCAATAATCCTAAACCAGACTCTTTCACTGTCAACCTTTCGAATCATTCGAACCAACGAAATCACACCGAAAAGTAAGACGGTAAATCGGTCGGTGACAGTACGGTCGAATTGATAGCGCAAGCAGACGAACATTGATATGGCGGTGACTACCAGCCAGGGGATGCCGTGTACCAACCATTCCATGACAAGAAAAATCGGCCGCAACTCGGCGATTTCACTCTCCGGTCGCGAGTTGACGGCCAAAAAAGAACTCAAATCTTTGTCCCATAACCATAGCTGCGTTGCCACTGAAAAATACGCGTTAATGTAAAATGAAAATAGCTCTAAATTTTATATCAACCCCACCATCAACCATGTCGCTGCAGCCGTAGTCAGTCGACTTCGCTGCGAAAAGAGGTTACTCGTCACGTGTCTGAGAAAAATAATCATAAAAGAGTGCTTGATGCGAGGATTGATCGTGTATATCAATGTAATAGACTGTGCTCAGTCTATCAGAAACGCTCGTTCGCAGACATTTGATCAGCTGTGAAATCATTAAAATTGAAGCGTAATATTTACACCGACCATGTCAAAAAGCATTTGCGAGAACATTAACAGCACAATGACAAATCAATGCGATCTGAACAATATGCGAGAAAAGGGGAGAAAGAAAGTCGGCGGGAAGAAAGCGGATTAGTTCTTCTTGCGTCGCTTTTCCTCGATATAATTGGCCATAGGATCGGCGGAGTGGATCTGAGTGAGACGATAAGCCTCGATATCCTCAGTGGTGGGGGCCTTTGTCTCGTACTTGAGNTCTTCGATATAATTGGCCATAGGATCGGCGGAGTGGATCTGAGTGAGACGATAAGCCTCGATATCCTCAGTGGTGGGGGCCTTTGTCTCGTACTTGAGGTGGTACTTGCGCTTGCGATCGCCGAGGCGGAGCATCTCCTCTGCTTCGCGTCGCTCTTTCTCGGCGCGCTTGAGGGCGGCCTTGAGCTTCTTGTCCCCTCCCGACACGTCCTCGTCGCTGTCCTCCGATTCGCCGCTCGACGACTCCGATGACGAATCGCTGCGATTTCGACGCTTCTTCTTCCCCTCTGTTCCTTCCGTCGTCTTTCGATCTTTCTGTCGACGCCTCTTCGCGCGCTTCTTCTCTCGGCGCTTTTCATCTCGCTCTCCTAAAAGACATTTATTTGCTTGAGGCTTATTTAAATGCAGCAATTTATAAATACGTATTCTAAACAGGCATACAACGACCAGTCCTCCCGAAAACACCAAAGATAGCTTACGCTTTTTGGCCTCGACTTCTTTTTCTCGCTTCGTTTCTTCATTATCGCTCTCGGGGGCGGACTCGGCCGAAGAACTCGAGTCACTCGAGCTCGACGATTCGCCATCACTCTTTTTCTTGTCGGTCTTTTTCGTTCGCGGAGGCTCTGATTCATCAGCTAAAAAAATAGAATACTGTATGCGGTGTTTTGAACAATCGGTAATGGTTTGCGATGATTTGTGCAAAGAAAAAGGATAGAGTAAAAGAAAGATGTCTAATGATGAGGCCACTTCTGCGCGAGCACAAAAGAGTACCTTGTTTACTCGCTTCCGCTTCTGCCGCAGACGCCGAGCTGCGTGCCGGCAGCGCGGGAAGTTGGTTCTGCACCGATCGGCCCACCTCGCCTGAAAAAGCCGCGTTAATTCGCTAAAACCGGAAAAAGCGACTCTCTTACCAACGCAGAAGGAATTCTTGACGCAAGAATAGCAGCAATTATAACCCCACAGACCGTCTTTCCAGTACGATCCCCATACAGACGTATGATTATTGTGGTAGCTGAAAAGAGCGAGATAATCAAACAGAAGAGTAGGTAAGAATCGAAAGAGACTATTTAGTCAAAAATTTTCCGATCAGTAACAAGAAATCTTTGATTGAAAAAGGAAAACTGCATCGAAAGACGATAGCGCTTCTTTCAACCAATTTGTGCACGTTAAAACCAAGAAGCGGCTATCATTCTCAGTGAAATACGATGTTCAAGCACAATAAAGCAAGCTCAACTAATTTAAATATACTGCCTGGCGAAATCTCTTGTTACTATTCGAAATACTTTAACAAAAAACGAACCGATCTTCATCATATCGACTGCGAACAACGGGTTTCTCCTCGCCCTTGATGATCTTGCCCTTACGGCTGTATTCGACGTAGTGTTCGGTCTGGGCCAAAAGGAGCTCTTTGGGCGGGGCGTTCAAATGTTCCTGAAGATATAGAGGGTGTATTAGTTAGGAGTGATTCGTTGATAAGATAAGACTGATGAAATAAAGCTGATAATGTTCACTACTTACTTCTCCACCGTACTTGTCAAGGATGGCCTGCTTCTGCTCGTCCTTAAA
>NIUQ01002293.1:0-23876 GCA_002796945.1 Plectus sambesii
CTTCACTCTACTCTATTCTCTGGTTAAACTCAGAAAACTTGGTAAACCCTCATTAACGTTACACAATATTACATTACAAACTTGCAAACTGCAAATTACGAACTTTGTTGCAACTCTGGTATTCATTACTGTGATGATTAGCAATCCAGAATTACGAGCTGTAAAAAACCCGCCTAGCTGCTATGCTTAAAGTCGGCCAGTTATCTTTTATATCAAAAGTTGACCAATCTTGAAACGAATACGGCCCCCGTTGAGAATCAAGAAACTAAGTACAGCGATGTTACGCCACGCGCAACTCCCATTGCTCACTTTCATTTACACGAGTCATTCGTGGTGAAGGTCAAATGTCTAAACTGAATGAGTAGTAATTAGCATTGTCTTAATGAAGCATTTATAGACAAGACTATATAATACGGTCTTGATCGGAAGGAGCCTGACTTAATGAGCTGGTATAATTGCAACACTTCCAGTTACAGGACTTGAGAAATTTATTCAGTGCTCGGCATTCGTCGCTCCTAAGCTCTTAACGATTATTTGCAGTACTTAGCATTACATATTTCGTTTCAGGATCAATATAAAAATAATAATAAAACGGCGTCTCAACTCCCGTTGAAAGACCTTGCGCCGGCGAACGCCAAACACAGCAAAATACCCGAATGTTCACCTTCGCGCGCTCGTCAGCATCCGTCGAGAACGCGAGTAACTGAGAGTGAACGATTGATGGTTGCGCGAACACGTTAACTCTTTTTACCTTCACGTCGTCAGGCGGCACATAAATAACAGTGGTAAAAGGTAGCGACGCAATACCAGCGGATCGCATACTGCTATTGCTGTGCTTTTTTTAGTATGCTATCTTTAAACTCAACGAAGCTCACCTTCTGAAGCGGTACCGTATATGAGGAGCTCACTCACAGTTTAAATCACACACTTGTTAAAGCTTTGGGAGAGAAAGTCGGCTCGCCCAAGCTGTCTCACTCTCCCTATAAACCACCATATTACGTAGCTATTACAGTAGAAACCGGATGTAAGAGAACGCAGAGGAAGTGAAAAAAAATCTCTTATATCCGGTTTTCTCTTATATCCGATTCTCTTATATCCGATTTCTACTGTACTGCTACAGCAGTAACTGATAGAATAAAGCTGAAAGAATGGAGACGATTACCAGCAGTGATAAATGTCACGACAGCATCGCCTTTATCGTCATGTTGTACCCGCAGATGACTGAAGTGATGAATACAATAGATCCGTCTGTTGTGAAGAATGTTCTTCTGTTGTTAGTTGTCTCCTCTGTTTCATGGTTTATTCTATCCGGTACAGTTATAGAGAAAACAACTACATAATATGGTGGTTCATAGTGAGAGTGAGACAGCTAGGGTGAGTCGACTGTCTCCCCCAAAGCTATTACAAGCGAGTGCTCCTTTGGGCGAACCGATAGCTCGCCTCAAGGAGAATGGTATTGGTTCTTTCATTATGCCTCATCCATTGCAATCAGACGCAACGGAGGCTTGGCTTAGATATACCGCTGGACAATTAATCCTCCGCTTAAATAAGCCGCTTGAAGGCGTGGGGTTATATAGTGCCTTTGCCTTCGCCCCGCCAGTCATTATTAACGGTCAATTAATCGCGATTTCGCGACACCGTCGGTCAAGGACTCGGTCCGGTCCAGTCCGGCGACTTCTTTCGCAAATTTTTCTCTTAATTATGAAAAGATTACAACAAAGGTAACTGGAGAAACCTTACTACGACGAAACTTATGACGCGCATGTTGCACCGCAAGTCTGGACCGGACCGAGCATAGGTCGGTCTGGTCGAGGAGACCAGTGGACCGACGCATCGATAATAAATACGACGACGTCAACGGCAGATACGGACAGCTTATCGAAACTTATTACTCAAATGGTGCCGATAATATCAAACATCACCTATTTTCATTTTTTTCATTTGCAGATAGTGCTATTTACTAATTTTCTCTCATCATTGCTGTATAGACAAGAAAATCGATTTATTCCATTCGTCATATTATTCACTGAAAAGTGCATTCACTGGAACGCAAAGGTGCTGGGACACAACGAAAACAGAACAATAAATTTTATGAAGCGCTAACAGCAACAAAGTTATTCGCATTTGCACCAGCTCAGCTATTCTCTGTCTACAGCTGAAAAAGATACAAATCGGTACCTATAACTATTGAAAACGACCTTTAAGCAGAAAACATCATCTATTTGTACCCGCAGTCAAAAAACGCTGCTCGACATTCTGCAAGACCGAAGGCCCCTCAATTAAAAGTCTTTTTCACTGCGTAACAAGAGAGCGACTTTGAATCATTATACTCAATCAAAATTCATAAAGGTCGATGAGACTGATTGTTGTCTAGGGGCTCAGTTCTTTCTCGCGGAACGAAAACGGGCTAATAATAAAGTGAGCCCATACAGGGACTAGCATCGGCCAACAAACACAAAGGAGTGCCTTGAACACTTATTAGTGCGCTCGCTAGTTTTAATCACTATACGTTTCTTTTTGCAAAATTCTCGCGAATACATTCTTTCCTTGAGAGAAGAAAAGAAAGCGTTTATTGTAGAGAGCGCTGCTGCTAAAGCTTTTTCATTACTTGACAGACTGACTGTTCCTGTACATTTTCCTGCGATATTTTACAATGCTGACAACAAGTACACTTAGAATTGTCGAGAGGGGTCTCTTCTTGGTTGGCTGTCCTTAGGCTGCGCTTATGCAGTGGGCGTCTTTTAAGGTATCGCGGTGAGATACAGAGCAAGACCAGCTCGAAAATGCTGATTACGGTTGCTCCTATCCAGAGACCGAGCGCGCCGCCGATGTCACCTGAAAAATTTAAATCGTCGTGGAGGGCTGTCCAGTCGACTCGACCGATGTCCCTATCGACCCCTAAGATATTATCATGACATTTTTTAGGCGTAGCTTACTGATTGAAACTCGCGCGCGTTAATGTAGCCGACTGCCCCTATGGGAATGGATGCGATTGCGATCGCATCCATCAATGATGAAATCGTGAAAAAGGTGTGCTCTGTATGGAGCGAAGTTAGATAGTCCGCCCTAAAATTAGCGCGCACGTTCCGTCGTTTGCTTGACTTCTTAAGCCCCGGTGGTTTGCCCGAAATAAAAGAATAAAGCAAAAAAAAGAACAGACCACTATAACCAACAATTTCATATACAGTGAAATTCACTTATAGCGGTAATTGCGGGACCGGCCAAAATTACCGGTATAAGCGAAATACCGGTATAACCGAATTTCGCTTATACCGGTATTTTGACCATTTTACATGAAAATACCGGTATAAGCGAAATTTTCTCATTGTTGTCGAAATATTGGTACAAAAAGAATAGTCTCCTTTACCCTTATTAGACGTCAGGAAGCGTAGCTAACACGCGTGCTAGCTAGTGAAGTCAGATTATGAATACTGAAGCAGTGTTTTTAGCATATTTACGTCACTTGAATCGATCATAATTAATCCATTTTCTGATGATAGGTCTGCCGATTCTATTACCGGTATAAGCGAACTTATTTGTATGGGAAGATATACTTTGGGACCGACCAAAATTACCGGTATAAGCGAAATACCGGTATAAGCGAAACCGTTATAAGCGAAATTCGCCATGTACAAAACATAGGCCGAAAATTCGGGACCGGCCAAAATTACCGGTATAAGCGAAATACCGGTATAAGCGAAACCGCTATAAGTGAATTCCACTGTAATTCGAAGAGGATGATAACCACTGAAATCATAGATCATTTTTTAAAAGGGCACTTTACAATTAAATTGGATGTTTTCCACATTGATTGGACTGGGAAAATATCCTTATTCAAATGCAAATGGTATGGTTAAGGGAAGTGAGGCGATTGAGTAGTTGCAAATTGGCACACTTACATAAGACATAACTCAGACATGAGGGACGCGTTGCTACAGTAAACGTTGTAGGTAGGCCTAATATCGCCCTAACCACTTGGCACGGGCTCTCTCAGCATAGCCGCAATGCCAAAACAGAATAAAAGCGCAAAAAATTGTTTTGTCATTGGTAAATCGCGACTTATGATGAATGCCACATGATCTAGAACGGCTTCTTTAGTAAAAATAACGATAGAAGATTGAACTGCAACGATAAAAAGGCAAACTCTTTGCATGCAGAGCGGATTTCAAACGCCAGCAGCGGCTAATGTATACATGGATCTTCTACACACTTCAGACCCCTTCGGGATCTAATTCTAAATGGAATTAACCAAACAGTCGACAACACTGTTAATATGCAGTACACTTATCATCGCGTTCTGACTACTTTTTCGCATTTTTACTAACTTCTAGCCAATTCGTCCAACCGTTCTTCACATCCTATCAGCGTCCTTTATAATTTTTTAAATACCGAAATTAGAAGCATACGACGAAGAGGTGCAATAGTTTCCTTAACGCTTCACTCGCAGACGTTGGTTCGAAAAACGGGTTGCAAACGCATTGAAGGAGACAGATTTTTGCTTTCACACTGCGAATTCTTCACCCAAGTAATAAATTGCAAAGCACTGAAAATTCTTACTAAGCAAACTTCCGATGGTATATTCCATTCGTTCTTCAATTGTTCTTTGTCCAAACGATCGAAAAAAGACGTTTATCTCCGACAAGCTAGCCCTAAAAGTGACATTTTACAAGTTGTAAATGCACAGAAAGAATATTTTACTCGTGATATCCAGTTCCAGATGAGTAATCTCGCAAATTATTGTCGACCAAATCGGTGAACCGGGAAAACCATATTGTGCTAGTTCCATCAGCGGATAGCGTGAAAACATGGTTGTACTCATTAGTCCCCGAAAAATACAACGTTTCAAAAAGATTAAACATTCAAAGAAATCCGCGCGAACAGTTTTCGTACCAATCTGAATGAATACCGTATCTTAGGAATCAATATGAAAAGTCTCATTAATGGTCTGGGGAGTGTCCTTGTTAAAGTGAAAATGGCATCTATTTCACTAAACTTCGCGATTCGATCAAGTTATGATGGCGGATGAGAACGTCCAGCTATTAGACGTAAGGGTGTAGACACCCCCGCAGCTCCCCGGTGGGATGGCGTGATCAGTTTTGTACGCATAGTGCGCTATAGCGAAAAGCACTGTCGACGGCGCAATTTGCAACAGAGAAACAGGAGTAAAAATTACCCGGTAGTCGAGCACTCTGTAGTAGTGATCTAGACATAGCATTGTTTTGTTGATTGCGGCATGTTCAGTTTCGTGAAAGAGTGGTTCATAGAATGCCGCATGCTTCGCGACTTCTTCGTAAAATATTGCAGATTTATGGGCTCGAACTATTCTGAGTAATCTGAAATTACTACAGTTTGATTTGCCAGTCGAGTTCAGGTCAAGCCAAGCTAATTCGATAAAACATTAAGCACGTCATAAGTTGGCAAAAATTAAGAGAGCGTCCTGATTACGCCAATCAAGGTGAAAATCTTTGGAGGCGGCACTTGAAATGGGTTTATAGAACAGCACACTTTCAATTTCTTATGAGCGCCTTTCTTTACAAAGTGTAACAAGCATGCACGCTCTAACGCTGGATCAATCGTTTTAAAACCTCAGCAAATTGTTATGACAGGCAAAGTGACGCAGAAAAGAGTGAAATTGAAGTAAAGATTCCATATCATCCTACCTGAGACCCACAAGTTTTAATACCATTGAAGAGTTCTTAATAGCATAAGAAGTATCAATGAGAGCCTGAAACAAACCTTATTACTTACTACAGAAGCGATATTGATGGGTAAAAAATGATGCGCTATGCAGTGCAATTTTGATATTTTACTTTGACAAATGAAGGAACAGATATCAACTTCATGCAATTAGTGTGAATGAAACATGTAGAAGTAATATCACATTTCTGCATTATCATCATACAGATTGTGAGCAAATGACTGATAAAGTGTTAAAGAAAATTTACCCTTCTCAGTTGCTCTCTGAGCAGCGAATCTCGACCATAGGATCGCGCAACGGTGTATACGTCCAGTTTGTATGCTTCCAAGGAAAATGCATGGGGAATCGTCGGCATATATCTGTCAGGTTCTCCATTCTCGTCTAGCGGATCTTTCATGAACCAGGCGAGATAAATTGCCAGCGGCTTAGACCACACCGAGCTATTCCGACTGCCTTTTGTGCCAATAAGATCATTGACCTATAATGAGCGAAGTTAACGAATTTTAATTAAAAGAATAACTCAAATAAAATCTGCAAGCAGAACGTACCATTTTTTTTGTTGTGTTGCTAAACGAAAGGCCCTCATTCACCACCTCTTCGAGTTCCAACATCCATCGAGGAGCCCACAATTCTGATAAGGAAGGATCCTTATAAACTTCCAGTTCAAGCATATAATGATATTCTGACGCCCGCTCGATTCGCCATTCAAGGTGTTCGCATTTTGCGTGTCCAAAGCACTAAACGGTAATGGCAATTGAGGCATTTTCGGGAAAAAGATGATGATGGTAGGACATCATTATTACGTATTCCCGAATACAAGGCTTGTCTGAGAAAGCGCTCCCGAGGTGTTTTATCGGAGGGAGACCGCTTTTAGACAAACCCGATGTTTGCACTTTGCGTCTAAAATCGTATTCACATCTAAATAATTTACTTGCTGCGGTAAGTCATGAACATTAACCTGTTATTATGAATAAGCGCTCCAGGGTGTTTTTTAGGGGTAGGGGGCTTTTTTGGAAGAGCCTGGTGCTCTTTTTTACTACTCTTTTTTGCGCACGCGAAGCGTGCGCAATTGGGTCTTCTGGTCAGAGCAAATCTGAGGCGCACGAACAAGTGGCACCATGTTTCGCATGGAAGCAGACGCCTATAGACGCTATAAATGATCGACTCGGGTGTAATTTGGGTCGATGATTCGAACGGACGCATCAATTTTCTACCTATGTCGCTCATTCGCAGGGAATTTCGCTTCGAAAATCGCACTTTTGACGATTTCTCGTGGCGTTTTTTTCTTTTCGAGAGTAGAACGAGCTATGTAGCATAGAACGTTAGTTTTGATCGTTGAGCACACTTGGGCGTCAAGTTTCGCTCGATTGATCTACTTATTGGCGACTGTGACATCAAAACAGTTGCACCCACCCAACGGCCCTCTTTAGGGCCACGACCCCGCAGTAGACCACAGGGATTGGCAGCTACCCTTGCCCCAAGGTTGCTACCAAGAAAAAAGACCACAAAAATCGTCACACTCAATTGTCGCACATTGAAGAGCCCGATACAGCAGCATCTCCTCGCTAAGTTGCTCAGTGACCTTGACACTTATTGCCTTCCTCCAAGAATGTCAACTAAGGGGCCAACCAATCATAAGCCCATTAGGAAATGTGGGATCACGCNATCAGGGACTAAGTTTTGTTCGCTCTATCAATTATCGCCGAGAATGCTAACATATTTCAAAAACACGTTTCGCATAGCATATTATTGTCTAGCTGTTATGACACTACTGTTTGGCACTGATTGCACGCAATGGTAGGATGGGTTAGTAGATTAGTTGTTAGCTTTCGAATTTCGACTGGTGAGTTTAATTCCAATAAAATATCAGTGTTTTTGCTCTTTCGAATACTTTGTATTTCGATTACACGCAAGTACAATGGAAACCGGATAAGTGCTCATGTTTTGCAAGCCCCATGTGCAAGTTTTGAATTGAATCATGTCCGGATTAGTGCAAAAAGTTTTCTTGCGTAGTCGATCTGCACTTTCATAGCGGTTTCTACTTTATTTATTACGTATGTTATCTTAATTTTTCCGAAGTCGCAGATATTCTACGGAAGATGAATTATGAAAGAATCAGCTTAGTGCTTAATTGAGCGAAAAAAGGGTGCGCACTCCTTCATCATGATTCATCATGATGAAGGCTTCTACTCGTAGGCAGTAATCGATAGCAAATCGGCGCCAATAGATGGCAAATCGCCGCCAATCGAATCCTTTTTTTACATAATGATCTTGTTATTAGTATTGGTACTTGTGAAATCTTCTGCTCTTAAAATATCAGCATCAACAGAACGCGGCATTGGGTAATTAAGGGGATTAAAACAGGAACATAAAATAAAAAAATGTACTTACAACGTGAAATAATATCATTTGCTTGTATATTTTCTTTAAAACTGTCATCTCAATCAATGATGAATCAGTTTTATTTGCACAATTTCTGAACCTCTTGATGGCGTGTTTAATTTCTCGCTTAAATGGTCGATAAACTTCTGTCTTGTAGCTTTTCGTCCAATTACTGTGTAAATAGTCGTATCTTGACTTATATTTTTCCAGTATTGTTATAAGCAATGAAAGCCTTGCTGGATTTATGTCGAAAAGTCTGAAAAAGGAACACTTAGCATGTAGTCCAACAAGACAGCGCCTGGCAGTGATATGAAAAATATATTAATGTGCTCTGATTTATAATCAATCATATTTTTTGCCGGTAGAAATCAAAGCGCCTTATTTGCTACTGCACAAACAATTCAAATTACGAGCAGCGTATAAAAGAGAAAAAAATCGAAATTTACGCTGGATTGAAAGAATCTTCAAAGCAAGGCATTATGCTGGAGGTGACATATGGCGGAAGACCGAAGTAACTGCCGCGTGTGCCGTAACCATAATCAGCCCGATTATTAAACCATGTTGGATAATATGGATTCTCATCTTTCTTCCACCAGAACATTTCCATCATCCTCAGATGATATTCAAAGAGCTGTTCCAAAACGACGTTCAGTTGATCATAACCAGGTGCTGTTTGAAAGGCACCATATTCTGACAGCTAAATAGAGCATTATTATTGTCCAGAGTGTGTTTTGCTTTAGGAAGTAAGAGGCTAGATGAAACTGGTACAGTCCTCATAATGTCAAGCATCAATGATTCGCACTTATTCAATGACATATTGATATTGTGTACAGCACTTAATTTCATTGCTCATAGTAAGACTTATAAAGGTACATTTTCTGCTGTGCGGGTTTCCATTAACAAATATACTTATGCTCGTTACATACAAGCTGTGAACAAACGAACTAATTCCGCTACATAACTCGAAGGGCTAGCAAGTATGTAGAAGCTCTTTAAATGACCCAATTTCATCATTGAAGAGCAGGTTCTCATTTGACTCAATCAACTGTCACCTTCTCAAGTGAATTAACTTGATTTTCGTCGAAGCCAAGTGGAAGCCGTGAAAATATAAGCTTATCGTCGATATGGCCGGTAATCATGTCGACTTCATATTTCACTTCTACGCAGTTATTTGGGCAGTCGTAGGCTGTTGCTAAACAGATTGGCTTCATGTTGTAGTTTATAGCAATGTATGGTTAATACAAAAGGTGATTTCTTACCTATCGAGTTCGGGGCGCAAATCAGATTTTCGCCCAAGGAGCAGAACTTATTCGTCTTATTCAAATATATCTCTGCGGTAGTCATTCTGGACAATTCCTTTGTGGCATAACTAAAGTAATCGGGAGCCAAATCGGATATACAGCCGCATTTAACGGCTATTGGATTCGTTTTTTGCTCCCAGACGCATTTTTCTTTGGTATATCTTTTGAACTTGAGCAGTTCTCTAGTGCCGCAGTTTTGTGGATCTCGTATGCTCTGAAGAAAGTTGCAAGTATTAGGATTTAACAAAGTCCATAGCTGCTGCAAAATGAATAATATGGCTCGTGCTTGTACAACTCGCAGTATTTCAAAAGATTCAAATCACTTCTTTATGCAACGTTTCGAAAAACATTTGTCTTAATCCTGTTCTTTAGCGATTTGAATGCTCTTCCACAACCTTACCAAAGATCTTAACAGCGCAGCGAATGATAACTTACTTTTCTGATTTGATTGATAGACACGTGAGAAACCATTCCAGACTTGATTGCAATTCCTCCAGTAATTTGAGCAAATTCCGTCTCATTTTGTGGATAGAAATATATCTGAAGACAGAAAAATATTTTTGACTTTCGATAAACTTTATTCAAGACAGCTATACCTTTGACTGTTTGTTGGAAAATTCGTTGTTTAGTGTGTCAATTAGGATGTTAACAGATGAAACGTCATCGCCTGAAATTATGGCTTTCGCGGGCGTCTCATGATCAGATCAAACTCCAGATCGCACAGACTGTGCCAACTAACGAATAGTCGAACTTTCCGCAGTTGTAATCAGAACAGTTACGATTAAAACAGTTTTATTTAGTTCAATGGTAGAGCATGCTAGTATAAAAGCAAAATGAAGGAAAGAATGAACACGAACCAACTCTGTCGACGAACGCGCCGCTCTCGTCTTGTGGTCCAACTCGGAAACATTTCCCCAGCGCCGTCCAAACATCTGTTATGGTGCATGCGTTTCCCATCCATATGCAACTGAAAAGTGGCTTAATGATGTCAACGAAAGCTCATTCTTTATATGATTTTAGGGAGCTCAATTCATTTCAAGAGGATAAGTCGACATAGTTGGAAGGCCGAGAGAGCCAGATACGGTTCAAGGACTGCAAAGAAGAGAGAAGCTTTTCCATTCCCATATCATAAATTCTTTTTTTGCCTCTCCCTGAAGCTTTCTGCCCCAAAACTTGATTCCCTCACCATCTTCGAAATTCCCTGTTTTGAATTTCAGCAAATATGGGTTTGCAGTCAGACGGTCGTCACATTGCTAATGTATTTAGCCAAGTCTGTAAGAAACGAAAAGAAAGTGAAAGGCATGCGTTTTAAGACAGCATATCAATTTTCAAACGTTCGGTCGGCGCGTATTTTCCTTATTGTCTCACTGCCTTTTGATTTGTTCGGCTTTTATCAAGAAGCCTTGGCTACAGGACGTCGATATCAGAGATCTTCAGAACGACAGAGATGGGACAGATTGATCGGTTTCAACTTTATTTTAATCTTGAACCTTGCAGTTTAAGTATTTCTTGCTAGGAATAAAATTTCTGTACTTCAGAATAAGATCTTTTGATGCCGTCCGTAGAAAGTTGACCACAACTGGATAAAGCTGAATATGATGCACGTCCCGCAAAATGCTCGGTTCCGTGTTCACATCGCCCTAAAATTTACAGATAGTCGCAAATGAATGTCTGATTAAGCTTTTGCTGTTTATGGCGTTATTTCAGTCAAAGTTGTAGCCGATTGCACTCGTATTGAGAGGAAATGCAGTTATAATAATTATCGACAATAACTTACCAAACGACATTGAAGAATCTCTGGAAACAATTCTGCCCAGGTACGGTTATCAGACAAAAGGAAGACGTCAGTGCACACATCCAGCTTGCTAAGCATGTTTTCATGACGAAATAGTTCAAAAGCTTTTGCAATTTCAAAGGCTTGATGGCTATTATACCACCCGGTAATGTTCAGTGGCAGCTTGCGAAAAGCAAATGGTTCCTTTGCCTGAAATAGGAAGAGTATTATAAAAATATCAAATACCGTCCATAAATGACGTCATCATCAGTTATCGATCATTTTGTTCAAGCTCAGCAGCGCGTCATGGTAAAATTGCATCGGAAATAACGCTGTTTGTTAGACCAAGACTAACGAATGACGCTGGTTTCAGCAACTTTTCTTATTTGTAAAACTACTCCCAAATTACCTTATCCTCTCTCTCAGTCAAATTGCCCCTTCTTCGCGGAACGAATATCCTTGGCAGCCGATTCACTTCCATTTTATCACTTATCATATATTGTAAGTCGGTCAAGATTAAATATAAATATTTTTATAAAAAAACTGTGCATGCAGCTTATAAAAAGAGGGAGAATACCGCATTTACTGAAACAGTAATGTTGTAATACTCTTATTTCAATCCCTCCCTACCCTGTACTACTATTTCTGCAGATGTTACTATTTTCGCGTGATCTACTATTTTCGTAAATACGGTTTATGGTGAAAGAAAAGATTCGAACTCACCGAAAGCTTTGACATCATAATGGGAAAGATGTACTGAAATGTGTCCGTCAAGTTGGAAAGGCTGGTCAGAATCTCCTTCCACCACGAAGCAGTAAGATCAATTGTCACACCCCGTTTTATCTTGTCGCTTAAGACTGCATTGATTCTGCCAAGTTCCAATTCAAGATATGCAATGCTGTCTGAGGTGATTGTGATATTTCGTTTTTTCATATTTACGATGATTTCATTGCGATGTTCTTCGATATGTTTCAGATCCATTGATCCACGGTAGAAGGAATCAAAAATGCCAAATCTGTGGTAAGCTTGACTCGGCCTTAAGTGAATTATGTATTGCAGTGTTACAGTATACAATATCCACTTCAGAGAGATAATTTTTCAAAGAAAACACATTAATTTTCAAATCAATGTGGAATGGCCCCTTTGATTTGGAAGAGGTTATTTTTTTATCAGGTCAGTGTCCTTTTTGAGAGGGAAATGGTGTTTTTTACTCTATGCTCGTTTGGAAAGACGTAATACTCGTTATCGCGCTAAAAACTCATATTTTTTCTATCAAAGGCGCTAATATTTTATATAATACGGTTCATTGCAAATATCCTGACAAAGCTATGGTCTTAGCTGGGCAGAAAGGTTGATACCGTATATTCTCAAACATGCTACGCACACGAAAGCGGCTATCGTATGGAGATTTTCTTCTTCAGCGTTGGATAAAGCACCTATCAGCCTGCCTGTCTTAATGGCTATGTTTATTGCAATTTGCGACAATTTGGTAATGAGACAATGCATTTCTGTGGCTCTCTCAATCGGACCTCACTGGGCTTATTTAATAGCGGGGTTTATATAAGAACATAAGGTAATTGAAAGATAACATTCATTACCTAAATTGACCGCCAGGACAGACGATAACAGCTGGCATTGTCTGATTGTCTTGCTCAGTTTCTGTGACAACAGCAACAAGAGGATGAGCTCGATAGTAATGTATGCGATCGTACATCTGAAAGAAAGTGGCGCCTATCGCAAGCGCTATCGCGCTTGCTGTCAAAGCCCTGAAATTATCAGCAATGTATACTGTAAGAGAAATCTGAATAAATTTGTTTGTTGATGTTTGACATTAAGAAAGCAATTGATGTCATTGATCTTCGGTTTACATCGTTATTTAGAGATCGAAAGTGCTAAAAAACTTCTTATTAGGTAAGTGAAATTTTGAATCGATGATAATATTTGTGCTGTATCTGGGTACGGCATACTGTATGATCCTGTGTGAAACATCTAACGAATCTTTTGAAAAACAACTGTAAAACTACTCAGTCCTCATTGGCTAAATTTTCAACGGTTTCTTGCGTTCTCGAAAGAACAGAATTTGTTTTTCTGACGTGCTCTAAAAGACTGCGAGTATTATATGAGAAAGAGTTCATTTCTGTCAGCAGTTTATGGGCATGAGGTTTATTTGAGAACCGGCTCTATTTAGAAGAGATTTTTATGCTCGAATATAAGGAAGATATTTGAAATTATACTGTGCTGCTAGGAAAACTTTGATAGTTTGATAATCTTGTAGTTGTACTCACCTGACAAGCATATTGTTTTGAGGCAAAATGAAGTGGGCCATCGGTATTGATACATTGCCGAAAAATCGACTGAATAGAGTTTCCTTTAATGCTTTTGATGCTTTTGCTGCTCTTGATGGCTTTGATGCGCTGCTTTTCATTTTCGAATCGCTTGAAAACACGACGACACGTCTTTGAAGCATGATGGCTAAAATGTACAAATTAGATGCACCCTTATCAACGAAACATTTAATTTTTCAGCAAAAGGAGTCATTTTGCGCAGATTGCTGAGCGCGGAAGGTAGAAGACTTTATTAGCGTGTTAAACGTCATGATAAGCTGACAGTACGTCAGAATTTTTGGCATTCCGAACGAGCTTAAGAAAAAATTGAGGATTTTCGGCGCTAGGAACTACATAAATGATCATCATTGTGCTGTCGTGAAATAGAATTCAAGTAGCTTTTGTCTAGTCAGTTATTTTGTGCCGAAAATCGAAAATCAGGTTAAGCCTACTCATTATCGAATTAACTAAATTGATATGTGAGCTGAACAAGGCTAAATAGTCATATTTTTAATAACACTGCACAACTTCGTGGAGCTATGGCAAGCAACGCGTAAATGCGTATGCACACAGTTTTGTTGCTCTAAATACGGCCAAGTAAACAATGATTATGAGCTCGATGAAACAAAAATTCACTTGAGCAACAGCTTATTCCTCACAGCAACTGCCTTTCCTGACAAACCATCTAGAAATAAATCTTGTTATTCAGAATGCAGTCTCTTGCGGGGTCTCTTGCCCGCAGCTCCGTCCAATTAGATTAAAGTGCCTCAGTACGCTGACTTGATTGATTACTGTTGAGAAATTCGTGTCGGTTGGACTGATTGTCCCAGCTCACTGATCCGCTCACACAGTCGAACATCCACCGACAACTCTTTAATTGCAGACTTTCTCTCGAAAACAATTCAATTCCGCCCTTGGAGCAAATTCAGACAGCCGGGGCAGTATTTGTCGATTTCAAGGAAGTGATGCGTGCTTCCGGTCGCAATCAAGAATATAAAGGAAGCACCCCATCGCCCAACGTTAATAAACTAAATGAAAGAGATCCTACGCACCACCTATAGGTATATTTACAGTGGCAAGCTAAAAGCTTAAGACTGATGAGCATAAGCGTGCATTTGACGGGCAGTACGAGACTATAGCGTGTATTATTTGATAGTTTAGCATTTTAGTGTTTCGGCGTGATGCAAAATGAGCCTAAATAACCTTTTATGAAACTCATTAAGCAATATTTTACATGAGGAAACGACGTTGTCGTATTCTTACAACGCGCACCCGCATTGCTCAACTAAGAGAGCAAAAGCACCCGTTCTCAAAGATCAGCAGCACTGTGAATCGAAGTGTGACTGACGGCTTGCATGCAGGCGTGGCAGCTATATTAACGAACGGGACAATATTCTGATCGTTCTTTATACGACAGGCCGTGAAAAACTGATCAACGATAGACTAATGGAATAGACAGGCAATTAAAAGAATAGCCGAAAACGATCGTGGAAAGACGGCGATGGACGTTTCGAGATCAATTGCTGTCTCATGTGGCATTCAGTTATCGCGTCATACGATCAGCAGGTATCTTCGACAGATTGGATTGTATTGATGCATTTTCAAGAAGAAGCCGTTTGTGTCCCTGCAAAACCGAAAGCGGCGCGTAACTTTTGCCAGAGATCATGTGAGCGGAATTTCAGTGCAGTGATCCCGCGTGCTATTCTCGGACGAAAAGAAGTTCAACAGAATCGGATTGGACGGGCGTATACACGTAAGACGTCGAATCGGCGAAATCTACACTCTCCGGTGCTTGCATTCAACGGTTAAAGACGACGTTATGGCATAGGGATGCTTTTCTGCTTCTGGAATTGGTCCAATTCATCGTATTGACGACATCTTAGACGCACAAAAGAACGAGACCATTATGGAAGAAGTAATGCTGTCGCATGCCCAAGACAATCTACCAACGCTCAACTGGATATTTTAGCTGGACAACAATTAGAAACATTGCGCACGCAAGTTGCTACGGTGGTTTGCGAGGAGCCACATTCGATTGTTAGACTGGACCTCTCAGTCCCCGGACCTGAATCTTATATGGAACCTGTGAGCTAACGTCCAGAAATAAGTCCGAGCGAAAAACCCGCGAAGCCTGAACGAGCTTTATGAGTTTATTTAGGAATTGTGGGCTGCTATAGCTGCGGACCGATGCAAGCATCTTGCTGATTCTATGCACAATCGTTGTTGAGAGGTTACAAAATGTTTTGTTTATCTTACGCGATACTAGTGTCGGTTACTCTTGTACGCTTGCAATTTTGTTCGCTTCGAATGAATTTTTTGAATTAATGAATTAAAATTGTCATTGATCTAAAAAATTGCTCGCCACTGTAGCTCTCATGAGTTGAATCTAACCATAGAGAATGATAGAGTACGCATGTGCAAAGCATTCTTTTATCAAATTTTATCTCTAGATGTCGTTTATACGGAGCGCATTGTCCGTACTGTAATCTCAACTGTACATATGGTAAGCTGAAATGGGGAAACGACAATCAAAAACTGAGATCCATTCGTCAATTCTCATCACTCTGGAGTTCGAATGTCGCTCTTCGAATATCCAATTAAAATGTCAGGTGTAATAAACGGATCGTAAAATGCTGTCGTTAAACGCTGCCGAATTGTTGATCAATTGTAGAGAGTAAAAATCAAATATTCAAGTACAGCAATTAAGCAACTAGCGCAAAAAGGCAATTAACAATATTGGAAAGACTCCGCGTGCACATGAACAACGCATTTGAATTTAGCATAGTAAACATGTTGGGATTATGTTGGAAAAAACTGATAACAAGCGGCTCTTTATGCGATAATTCAACAAGGGGGGAGCTTTTCTGTGAACCGAAAAAGTATACATCTTTTATTGACGTCACATCGTGGCGCCGCGTTCAGTAAGAGGTCTATTTTACAAGAAATGAGTCCCATGCACCGTTCTCGCATTCAACACACTGGCCATTTCTGAAACTCCATGAAGAAATTAGTCAAAATTCAGTCAGCCTGGCACTTTTGACGGTGCGATTGTGCCGACACAGTGAAACCCCGAAGATTGCAGCTGTTGTTTTGATGCTGCTAGCCATATTTCGCATGCTAAATGAACCCTTACGAGAGCAGGAGCCGGATAAATCTAGCATTTGACTGAATCTTGAACTACTGCGATTATCTTGCTTCTACTGTACTTGTAAAGGTAGTATCATATTCAAATTAATAGTCAGTCATTTTGCGGTACACCGATAAACTCGGGGGAAAACGGTTAAACAATTTATTTCATGAGATGGGAAAGGATAAAAGCGAAATCCGTGTCACTGACGCCGACCGAGTTAAATTCCAGGATCACTTGGCAATATTTTGTGGACGCTTATTGCTTTTATGAGGAAACATGCGCGTATACGAAATAAAATGCTTGATGTGTGTTTTTATGTAAAAATTAATTTTTTACGGTTTAGGCGCATTCTCGTGTGTTTTCATTTTGTGCGTTATTAGAACAACAGCTTTGTTGTGTTACCGAGTAAAAGCATTTCAGTACCGATTCAAAATTGCTGCGTCGCAGATTGCTGTAAAGGTGTTGCTTTTGATTTGTTGTTTACTTAGAGCGAGCTGCGTGCTCTACTAAGTCGCTGTAGCGCGAATCAATCCTGTGCCCCCATATGTGCTGCCATATGCAACGCAGAGAGATGAACACAGTTTTAGGCCAAAAGCGAATACCGCGGAACGTAAACAATTTTGATGCATCGAAATAGTCTCTTAAATGCCAAGTATCGTGAATAGCGAAAACGGAACATGGGCGCGGTTCTCGTTCTTACGTTCGTTCGCGATGACGTTCGCGATGAAATAGACGAATGCAGATCACGCAGGCCCGTTCGGCACATCAAATACACTGTTTTCTGCGCAGTAGTCCGGGAACTGACCTGGCGGCCTACACACACCCAGCCGCAGCGCGCAGCTGTGTCTTATACAGGCGCAGATACTAGTTGCCTGCACGCAGCCGCCGCACATGTGCCGAAGTGTAATGCAGGAAACTCACAAAACGCCGTCATTACCGAATACTTTCCCGCCGCCTTGGGCGCGCCTTCATTACGCAGAAATATTTATTCTTGGTATGGATTCGTATCGAGATTCACATCAGTCAATTACCAACTGTAACGCGAGTAAAGTGCGAAATTGAAAAGTAAATGAGGATGAATATTCGTAAGAAGAAACAATGAATCAAGCAGCGGCGAAGTTCGCGAATTCATTCTTGGTACTCGCGGACAATCTTTCTTGCTACGTGTTCTTGTAACCTTATGTTTGATATGCATAGATGGTTAGAATGATTCAGCGCGAACGGTTTTCGTAATAGCTTACGCGTCTTCTTGTCTAACCTTTATTGCTCTTGCAAGGTAGAGCTGATGCAGAGACTGCGAGAATTTGCTTAATTTTGGTCTGATATTCGTGATCAAAGCCTGTTGACTTTTAAGTATTTCAGTGCTTACTGTTACACGTTTAAGGTTAGATAGGATGACAGGATTGGAAAAGATATGCGCGCTCGTTAAATTTGATATTCACTCGAGTTAGTTCTTGTACGCGTTTGCTTGGTAGAACGAAAATATTCTTTCAAGTTGATTTTATCAATTAAAAGTAATATAAAGTAAATGTCTCGACGAATTGCTGAAATAATGCTATTTCAAGCGAATTTAGGTTAATCGAGGATAATTTTCTAAAGTAAGAGTTTAAAAGACGTAAAAGTATAAGGACAATCCAGTGCAATTGCTGGCCACCCGCCAATTCGCTTCAGACTGTCGAATGTTCCGTTTTCATATATTATTTCGTGCATGAATTGCGATACGTCGATTCAGGAGATGTTTAATCATGGGGGAATCTTTGTTATTGATGATACTCCTCTATAAAAGGTTGCTTTGAAAACATACGCTTATTTGGTAACGCTCAATCTATTGATATCACCCTATCGTGTTCAGGACTATATCAAATGAAGCGTAATTATCAACGTCATTTGTTGATTGGTTGCACTTTTTCGCTTGAATATCAAACGGCGTATTTAATAGTTTTTTGAATTTGTCAGCGGTGCTGCAAGTTTTAGATAAAATAGAATAAATAGTCATTGGCCATATCTTATACTTTTAAAATATATTAATAAGGACATAATCTCTCAGGGGTTGAGTTATGAATTGGGCTTGCTTATGCGCGAATAGTGTGGACAGTTGAGATAATTCCACAATTATGTTCGTTTTCCGCTATTTCTTGCCAGAAACAATTGAATATCGTCATAATATCGCGCTGTTTTTAAGCAATAGAATATTATAGTCAACATTTGTCGAGCGGTAACAAGAAATCTCGTCAGGCACCGTAGGTGGCAAATATGCGCTCGCTTCTCGGTGCTTGAACACCGTTTTTCACAGTGAATGATAGTCGTTCCTTGATTTTCACGTGTCAAAATTGATAGAAGCGCTATCGGCTTTCGAAGCAGTTTGCCTTATTAAATCTAAGATTTCTTGTTGCTGATCGACAAATTGTTAGCTATAGATGTATAGGTCCTATAGTTAGATGTAAATCGAAATTATTTCAGAACTTTACGGACTCCAACTGCTTTTTCATTTACTTCTCCTGCATTGCATCCAACCTCAGATGTTGTAACGTTCCTGGAAGAGGTCGCTAAAAGAGCGACAATCGAGCGTCGCACGCAGTTGGCTTCCTGCCATTTGGCTTTCTGCCAACGAGAATGTTCAATAGCGGACAAATGACGATCGACCAGGCTCAGTGGCGAGGGATGTTCATCAAAAGTCTCTACAAGGTATATTTTCAACTGATACCGTCGCTTTTGTAGTTTGCGTCAGAGAGACTTGGCAGAGCGCCAGCGCGCCTTAGCTTAGCAAGCAACATTAGTAACGGCGCCCTGTCTAAGCTTTAGCTGGATACTTTCTATATCAAATCATGTTCTTCTCATTAAAAAATGCAATAGTGCCAAATTCATAGTGGAAACGTTCGAAAGAGAATTATAGACAAGGAAGAAGATAAAGTGATTATATAGTGCGAAGTGCAGTGAATATCGTTTATAGCGGTAAATGGAGGCTGGCAGATTTTGACAGATATTAGAGATTACCGTTGTAAACGATTTTCTCCCTGTACAAAGCGAAGGAGGCCGAAAATTTGGAAACGGTCAAACCTGACCGCTTTAAGCGAATTACAATGGAAACCGGATAAGCGCACATGTTTTGCAAGCGCAGTGTGCAGCAATTCAGAGCAGTTGTTATAAGTGTTCCAGAAAAATCAGGATAATCTAGTCGCTTGCAGGTGTTCCAGGATAATCATCCAGGAATCGGTGTGGAGCAGGCAGTGGTCGAGCGGATAGAAGAGCTTGTCATTCGTCTCCTATTTGAGTTGCTCGACAGTCGTCCCGTCAGCACCCAAGACTTGGAGAAACGTATACAAGCCACCTTTCCCGCCCCCATCAACGAATGGGCCACTGTAGAAGCAGAGAACGCCGTTAAATACACTGGCAAAAAGCATCACAGCAAAATGTCGGCTGGTTCTAATAAGCCAATGCTATCACTGGTCGGCAAGGTGCATCCTATGCTAAGGGTAGGTGCCTTTTTGCAGATTTTTGAATCGCAATCGGTTGTGAATGTTTTGGGTCAGTTATATGAAAGGAACTGCTTCAATAGTCAATAGCTCTTTTTTCTATTAATTTATGTTATAAATAAGAAATGACTATTATTGTTCGTGAAAAACGTTGCTCAACTACCGAAAAGCGAGATTATCTTTGCTAACTATGGTGCCTGATGAAATTTCTTGTTAGTGATTAAAATATTTTGACGACAGTTACTCAACTTATCTGACTTCTCTCATCAATCAGCGTATTTCAAGTGATTTTTTCTTGTTATTTGTGGCGCTTGCACTTAATGCAGCTACTTGAGTGCGATAATAGCGATTTGAATTTCAGGATCACTTGGGCTACAAAATTGATGAAAAGGTGACGCTGTATGTCATAAGTGTGCTCGAATATATCGCATCGGATATTATAAAGGTAACTTTTTGTTGCCATATTTCATGGTTATAATTGAATTCGTTTCAGACAACAGGAAACTATGTAAAAAACATAAGAAATACAACAGCAACTGTACAGGATTTGAATATTGCTTTACGCGCTGATAAGGTAAGTCGAGATTTACGCGCGTGATTGAAATGAGAATCGCTCTACGCGCATGTAACGAATGCTGGCAAGAAATGTCGCTTGCACTCCAATTTAATTTGTCAATATCTGTTGGGCCGTACCGACGAGTGATTAAATCATTTCCACTTTATTAAGGGCACTTTCCAAATCAAAAAGGACATTCTCCGCATTAATCTAACCATAAAAAAGGCCTTTTTGATTTGGAACGTGTCCTATTCGGTTAGGAAAGTGTCCGACTTGGTTTCGAAAGTATCATTATTATAGTGGAAATGATATTTTTGTATTCTTCTCGCCTCCGATCGGTCGTTCCCCGAGTTCTGTCTCCACTTTGTTATGCGCCTTCTCCGTTCTCTCTTTGTATGGTTCATCCTACCATTTGTAACCTCAAGAAGCTCCTTCGCTCTTACCAGCACCCTTTCTCATTGATTAGGTTGCGATAGTAACAGGAAAGCAAGTTTTGAACGCGCAATTATTATGTTTAAACGCTATATTCAACTTGTGGCTCTGCTAACTCGTCCATTTCGCTTTATTCTCTTGAATTATCAAGTATGTTCAATAGTTATCTTCCATAATACGCGCGCGATGTAATTATATGCAACGATCCATCATTTTATAATTGACATAGAAATTCTGCGTGTTCACGCATGATATGATGTATACTAGCCTAAGCCTAAGCCTAAATGTGTCACGTCGAAAGCAAGAGAATGCAATAATGAGGCGCGTGACAAAGGTTGAATCTTAATCACTGAGCTCTTCCGATCGAATGGACGCAAAGAAGAATGGATTATGCACATAAAATCAAGAATCTATCCAAGAAATGGAGTTATTTGTTACCAATTCAACTGCTGAGCGTGCGTGCTCAATTGTGCTTCCCGCAGAGAGAATGGCCTTCATTTCAATCAACTATAAGAAAGATTCTTCGCAGTATTTACCACTTTCGTCTATCATCAGACACAAATCTATCCAAATCATCGAGAAATGTCTTTCGTGTTTCATTGCGCGCGCGTGCACTTTATGTTAATCTTCATTAATTATTTGACTGTGTGATGGTATAGGTTGAAACCGGATATGGTTAGGCGTCGAACATACTTTGTGTACTTGCAAAATTTCTACGTAAAAGTGGCAAAATAGTGTATTCTTGTAATCGTATGACAAGCTTTGCTCATACTTGGAATTTTTCAAGTACGCTCTGTACCTTAAAGCCGAGTATCCAACCCACTTTTCTGTGCCGTGATAAAGGAGAGCAATGATATTTCGCGGAAACCGCGAGGGGGGACAAAATTTAGCGTGATAAATGGTTCAGAGTATTTGAGACAAACGACGAAAAATAACTGCGAAATTATTCATGCATTCTCAGTTATGGATCGCGATAAGGATCAGTCATGACTCTGCTCAGTGCAATACTTGGAACACAATTTTTTCGTCTTTTCTCTTTCAACTGATTTCGTTCTCGCTACATCGGCTCAGAGAAAAGGGGGGGGGGCGTCCTGCTTAAACAATATTCGGTTTCATTCTGTTTTAGAATGCATACATACAGTGAAATTCGTTTATACCGGTATTTGTTGTATCGGCCAAATTTACCCGTATAAACAATTTCACTGTACCTCAGCCTATGCAATAGAATTTCTTGTTGTATGCAACAGAGTATTGCAGATTTATCACCTTTTGATGATTGGGCTGGGCTCATCGAAACCGCGAAGCCTAAACTTAAGGAAAGCTTGAGCATCAAAAAGGTGTTGAATCAGCAATGTTTGATGTCAATTAATTGCAATTATTTTTGATACTGTTATATTTTTTGCCTATTGACTACTCTACCGCGCCATGTTCTACTCTTTTGATATGCGTTCTTGAGCTCGCTTTACTTTTCCAAGCAGTTGATTTCTCAAGTCATTATCGGATGATTACTGTATCAGATTCAATCAAATCAGTATGCAATCATTCACAATGATATTGGATCGGTTTCATATCACGTAATTTAAAGTCATAATCGAAGCATTGCAAAAGAATATCTGCAAAGTACGGTTTTAGCTAAAATACGTTATTTGAAACAGACCTGTTGACTTTACAAGCGCAACTATGCGGCAAATGAATGGCGGGTTCAACAGCGCTTCATTGTGAGCATGGCTTTGCGCTGACCTTTGTCTGCTTCTTTTACTTCGCTGTAGTTTGCTCCAATTTGTTACGCTTTTACTGTCATGTCACGCTTCCACCGCCACAACTCCGTTTAACTGTTTTCCCAGTTTGAATCGGATCAGTTTCGACTGCTGTGAACTGAGACATTTTCAAGACGGCTTCTTTTACGGAAATGACAGGGTCTCTCATTACAATTCGTCACTTTGCATTCAATTGCTTCATCTCTGCATTCAATTAAACTGTTAGTTTGACGAAATTGAATACAAACGTGAAGAATTATGATGAAATACCCATTATCTGTACTGTACGACAACTTAAGATTTCTGTGAAGATGAGAAAACTGCGAAAGTTTATTCGATTTATACTGAAATCGCGCGCGTACGCTTGGTTGGCATAGGAAATCGCGATTGCATGCAGTCTGATATTCGAGAGGGATCGTATTCACGAATCTTGAAGATGTTAATTTCGCCTAAGATACCTTTTAAAAATATTGCGTTTCCAACCGAGAACGGTTATGTACCATTTTCATTTTGAATCAGACATCGATATCAAATTGGATACTTTGTTGAATTAGTGATTAAGAAAAGTGTTTAATTTGATTTGGAAAAAATTGTTTAATTGGATTTTGAAAGTGTCCAATTTGATTTGAAAAATGTCCGATTTAAAGTGGAAAAGGCATACGTGGTTCGAAAATACGATCCCAGTGGTCTCTTCATAAAACAGCTTTACTTACAATCGCACCAAGTGCGACAATTGTAATCAAAACAGTTTTATGAAGCAGACTGTACGTTGGCGTATTGTATGCAGCTAAAATGAGTCGTTCTTCAGGTTCTGATGGACATTATGGAAATGCTGTATAACGATGAAGGTGAGCACCCGACTTATGCCATGGGCGTTCCTGAAAACGGCGATGAAGGCACCAAGCAGAAGGCGCCGGAACTTACCTACGAAAAGGTACGCTACAGTCAAAACCGGATAAGCGGACATTGATCCGGCAAGAGAAAAATGTCCGCTTATCCGGTTTTGACTGTATTAATAGTCTTACGATAAATTGAGAGTATGGTACGGG
>NIUQ01002294.1:0-23384 GCA_002796945.1 Plectus sambesii
CTCAATTCTCAACAGTTTTATGAAACCGACACCCAAGGAGTTGTAATCTCAATTCGCAATTCGCAATTCTCAATTCTCAATTCTCAATAGTTTTATGAAATTGGCCCCAGGAGTAATTTCTATAACCTCTAACTAAATTCTGGGGGAAAATTTGAAACTCTAAAAAGTGAGAAGAAATTCAAGGAATTCACAAGAGTACTCTGATTTTTTCGATACAATTTGTTATATTCTCAGATACTGAAAAGGAAATTTTCACAATTTTCAGAAGAGGATGCGTTTTTCATCTTTTTCCACAAAGGCAAAGTGGCAGCATTGTCGTGGCAGCTCAAAAAATTTCCGTGGTTATACCTGCGGGCTGTGGTCGACGTTTCACGCTTTAACTGTGCAAGCCTACTTGGATAATATTAAAAGTACGGTATGAAACATGGTTAAAAGGTGTCTTGTATTGTAAACAAAAAGACTATGGCCTACTCTCGATCGCGTGCGCAGTTTGTAGTAAACTGCTGGCAAGAAAGACAGTGGCATATTAACAGAGTTGCAGAGGAACTTCCGTCATCTCCGTTTTGTCATTCTCAATGACCATAAACTATGCATAGTATCTTCAAACGCTAACTAATGACATATGCGTTTCACTCTCACTGTGGATGTTAAACAGTAGGAAAAAAATTTTGTGTTTAGATGCTACTTTCCAACCGTTGCATATTCTTCATTCCATACAAGGATGGGTGGACAACTTTTTCGGGTGCCGCCATTGCAGAGACCACTTCATGGAAATGACAGAAAAAACATTTCCTATGAAAACAAAGGTAAGTATATAACTCAAATAGTTTGAGGTTGCTTCCCTTTATAAAAGCTCTTAAGAGACGAAGGAGGCGTCCAGAACACACAATCATAACTATGCAATTGCTAAAACCGTTGAGAAAGAAAGTTAATTGTCAAAGATGGCCTTTTCTCGCTTGAATAAGGATACTTTTCAATTCAAAAACTACATTTACCATATTGATTTGACAAGCGTCCACTTTAAGTGGAAACATGTCCAGTTTAATTTTAAAAGTGCCAGCGTACAAATGAAAATGGTTAACTTCAAAAAATTCACCATATCTCAGTATTGTTTAATTTAATTTCAGGCCAAAAAGTCAGTGGATGCAATTTTATACTTATGGAAAGCACATAACGTGGTTAACGCGCGTTTGAAAGGCGATGACACTGAAGATCCTGAATTTCCAAAATATCAGTTCCCTCCAAACTTTCTCTGTTCGAACTGCTCTAGCAAATCGGGAACGTTTGATGAAAAGAGCGTGATGGAATTTATGCTCAATTACTATACAGCGATCAAGCCTCATAGTCCTTCGGACAAAGAAGACGCGCGAGCTACTTTCACTCCATAGTTGTCCTGGATAGTAATTCATTTTACTTTCATATTTTAAAAGTATAGCAAATTCTAGCGTTTGGTAAAATTTTGAGCATNGCGAGCTACTTTCACTCCATAGTTGTGCAAGATATTAATTCATTTTACTTTCATATTTTAAAAGTATAGCAAATTCTAGCGTTTGGTAAAATTTTGAGCGTATTTCATAAAGCACAATGTTTTCAAATGTACGAGCAAATAACACAACAGCGCAAAAATAACGATGCAAACGGCGGCAGTAACAGATACAGCAAGGTGCAAAATTCACAGGTGATTGCGTTGGATAATTAGTTAACACATTCCGCCGTAAAACTGATCGAAATCTTGGGGGCTGCTCGAACCTTTTATGAAGCTCGCAAACTTTTGAGGGCGCACCGCAGACTTACCAAATGTTTTTTATTTTTATCTCGACAATGAGAAGCGATTTGATGCATACATGGAAAAATAGTAAAAATCATTCCTGAAAAATCTGATCACTGATTATGCCATATACAACTTGTGAATCATGATATTGCTTGGGTAATCGCCGTTGTCTTCTTACCGGTAAACTGCATATTACTGAACCAATCACGGCTGTCCTGTAGGTAACCGCTGGTTAAACTCTTGCTCGCGGCCCCTAAAATCAAATACTGTTAAGCTCTTTCTCAAACATTGTGCATCATAAATTTCATTTTTTATGGGCAAAAAGTTACGCGATAACTCCAAGATGGATATTAGATGTTGCAGTATCAGTTGGACGACTGAGCAATGTGGACTGCTAATAACAAAAATATTTTTATAAGTTCAGCAGTGGCTTCGAAAGATTGTTTGCTTCTTAGGTGATATTAGGCTTTAACTAAAGTTGAAAGCGAGGGTAATTACTAAAAGAATACGTAATATTTAATTTTTTACTTCCAATGCCCACGGAATTCAATTAGCCAGCATCGCAACGGCGACCTGTCAACCACCGCGACAGGTGGTAAAAATCATATCAGCCTCATAATCTCTCCGCGATCCCGCCATCGCCTTGCGAAAGCGACAGTATTAACGCTACTTTAACAACAATCCCAATAATATCTCGTTCAAATACTGATGTCATATAACACCGCTTTTCATCCCACTTCGCCACTCTTGCATTTCATTTCGTCACCTTTGCATTCAGTACATCGTTCTTGCATCATGCTTCGTCATATCAAAATTTTCGTTCAAATAAGCCTGCCATTTTTAATTGATTTGTTCAATCATTTCATTTCCTGTTACTCGCATCGGTCTTACTTCCCAATATGCGGAACAAGTATGCTTCGATTTCTGATGTCGACCGTCAAAGAATCGTTGAAGCGTTTCTCTCGGGAAAAAGTGCGCAAATGATCGCGAACAGCATGGGTGGCGCACCGAACCACCTAACTCACCGTTCCTCAATCCCATTGAGAACATATTCTCAAAGTGGAAGGAGTAGGTGAGACGCGTGAGCTCAGAGAATGAGCCTCATCTACTTGAAATGATCAAGTCTGGAGCAAACACTGTGACGGCGGACGATTGTAGAGCATTCTTCAGGCGTATGATGGTCTTCACAACAGCTTGCTTAGGCCGAGAATTGGTAGTGAATTATTGATAGATGCTTCTTGTCTTCCCTTTTAACCTTGAATAAACTTTTTTGATAGTATGTGGTTACATGACGAAACAGAAGAATGCGTGAGTGACGAAATGAAAAACAAGCGTGACGAATTGAATGTGAGAGTGACGAAATAATATGCATGAGTGACGAACTGAGATGAAAGTTAGTGCAATTCGTATTAATGCACTAAGGACGTTCAAAATACCTAAATGCAGCGTATTTTTGCTTCGCTCCGGCGGCTGCAAGTGCCATATCAGCGTCGGCTCTGTTCTGTGTACTCTTGACATTTACTTCGCTCGCACCATGGTCACTAGCCGGCTGAGCGCCGTCGTGATCACTTTGGCCAGATTTCTGACGCAGTTCATATTCGCGTCGAGCCTGTCGGGCGACGTACTGCTCGCGCTGCATTTTGATGAAGATATGCGTCGGTATGTCCGGAATCATGTACGCCACGAAACCTTTTATCAGGAATACCAGATGCTAAAAAATGGAGTGGCATAAGTATCAAAAAATTGCTATTCGCCTCGTTCGGCGCTTGCATGACCCACTCATCGTAGACTCACTCATCTTAATGTTTAGGCTTCTGTTTAAGCTTTGGCTAAGTTTAGCAAAATCACTAAACCTGAACTTAAGGTTTAAGTCAAACAGTCAAAAGGGGTAGATCGGCAATAATTAGGGAATGCCGATGACTTTTCGACGAGTGATGTATCCAGGTTTGGGCGTCACATAGGTGACGTGATATCTAGCCAATTTGAAGCCATCATCGTCTTTTAATTAAACTTAGAATGGTGAACGTCCCGAAAAGCCAATTATTTTGGCAACCATTCTGATATATTTTCTGTTTTTCTGAATTTTTCACACTTTCACAGAGCAAATAACTTCGTTCTGCATACCTTAGAGGTAGCAGTAAAACGTTTTAATTATTATCGTAAGAAACGGCTATTAAAACGTTAAAAGTGATCCAATATTATCCCGAATGCAATCGAGCTGCCATATTTTTCAGCGAATTGAAAAAATGCCCGATTCAAGATCCGACCAGTAGCGCTATTGAAAACTAGTACCAGTTTTACTGAAACGAATCTTTCCATTTTGCAAAGCTGAAGGCAAAAGTAAAAAAAGACGACAGAAAAATAATGTGAGCAGACGCAGGAAAATCTCAGCGATCATGCATTTTTTGTCAGGTACATCGCACGCTCTAATTACAGTAGCAAGCATCTGTTGAACAAAAACACGTGGAAAGGTTATGGATAAATATCCAAACAATGTTGATTTATTATAACTAGTTTAGCAAATGTAAAATTGCGTGTAACTTGCCTCGAAAACGAGCACAAAGACTACTCTGGCAGCAAAAATGTGCCACCACTCAAGACTGAAACCGTACTGATCGTCGCAGTCAACCACGCCAGAAAGTTCAGCCAGCTCTGCTCTTAGACTGCACGATGGCTTTCGATAGTCGCGAAACCTACAACATATTTATTATTTCAATTAATATAATTATTTAAGCGACTTATTAATTTGCTATAAAATTTTTAATCCATCAGAGGCTGCTAAAAAGATATGATGTGATAAAAAATTGCTGTTCCAGAAGACATTTTCAGTGAACTTGAATATTACCCTGAGAAGTCAGTTCAGTACAAAGTGTTTTGAGCAAATTTCTTGATCTCCAGTCCGGATGGACTGAAGAAACAAACTATTATGGAAGCCGAAATTACTGTGAATCGGCGCTGTTTAACATTCCCGACCGCGATCACATTTATTTGATGACTGATAAATGTTGTCATATTGGTGCGATGAAAAGAGTAGCGTTAATAAGCCGTTTCGTAGTGGCTCTAGCCGGCGTAGATGGCTGAACATGGAAGCGTTCGGCACGCCGAGTCGTGTTCATCAGCAGTGGTTTTGGCCTCTACTTTAAGCTGTCTTTCATTATTCTTTAATCACTCACCACCCTTCCCAAATACATACATTATTACTGTAAAAGAAAGCTTTAAATAACTTACCTGCAAACCGTGACATTGTCGAATTTGGGATCTCTCTCAACATCGAGTTTGCTCGCGTTATAGTAGGATAGACTGTTATTTATGTAGTTCTCATAACTGCCATTGCCTGTCGTCAGAAAGTAGAGCACTTTGGGCACAAATTCGCTTGTGAAGGCAATTATGCAGGCCTAAAGAAATAACTATATGATAGTGTGAACGAAAGAGCACGAGTTTGCAGAAATATAGGTGAAAATATTGACGAAGACGGAGAGCCCCTAACTATGCTCAAATTCTTCTAGAAGGGATGGATCCACAGTTTTGAGTACACTAAAGTCTGAAAAGGGAGGGCTGTAAGTAGAAAATTAACTGAATCTGAAGGTCGCACTACTTTCTGGCCATATAATTCAAGGATTCCCCTTGATATTGCATAACTTTGTGCGTAAATTCACCACTAAATTTTCAAATTAACTTCATCTTATAACCAAAAAATTTACAATGGGTAGCGAATCTTAGCAATCAATTAAATGATGGGATCACATCAATAGTAATGCATTCATTATGTAAATGAAGAGGCGCAGATAATAGGACCAACTATATTTGCAGACACAGATTTGATTAATGCTTCAACCCAATTTCTTTATCTCGCGCTAGGCACATTCTGCTGGCATTGCTTTCATTCACTTCAACCCCAACGTGTGTTATATCGTCCCATATCCTGTTATTCTCTGAGTATAGTGAACTCAACAAAAGCAGACACTCTTACATTGGTGAGTACAGCCAATTTCGAAATGCCATCAAGAATTGGTGCCCACGCGCCGAGGTTTTCAGCGCGCGCGGGCATTGGTCGCTGATTAACGACGAGGAGCTTGTACGCGTCCAATCGAATTTCGATTAAATTGCTGAGCAGTGCAAAGAGTGGTGCCAATGGAAAAGCCGCTACAAACAGCGTCACAAAGCCGAATTGTAGCACTGAAATTGATGCGGTATTTAATTTTTAAAAATCATAACAAAATAAGCTCAATGTTCAGTTGTTGTATGCAAGTAAGAAAGAAATCCTATAAAAACAGCTTTTTCGGATCTTAAATGCACTCAAATTGCCGAAAAGTGAGCAACGTTAGTTTTTAATAATATAAGCCAATATTAATTGCTATTTGGAACCCTAGGAGATCTCAAGACAATTTTTAATAGTTTTCTTGAACTTGACGACTGATTACTTTTCCCGCGATGTTCGAACATTGCATGTTGTTAAAAATTGAAAACCGTGCCCTATTTGGAGTTTTGATGCCAATAGTGTATTCTTTATACTGATGATTAGGATATTTGCGTCCATTTCTAAGTGGACGCAAACAACCATTACCACATAAATTTAACGAAAATACTCCTCAAGTCGTTAAAATGCTGTTAATATTGCTAACAAAAGAAAGACTAAGTGCTAAAATTAATTGAAAATTAACAAATCACTTTAGACAGCGGAGTTTCGCATGTGGAACTATGTATCTTTAAAACAATTCAGTAGTTTTGAAAGTAACTTTCTCGAATAACAGATATCGGAGGGCATATTTTGTGTAATCTCTTGTATTTGTAGCGTAATCGAGCTCTAAAAGACAGACCCATTTCCAAGTATTCATCGAAGAGAAAGTGATCGACTACAGTGTTAAGATAGTAGTCTTGTTCCCATCTTGATATTGTCCTATCTGTTTCTCTTCGGGACCGTCTGGCATGAGCTGCGCGCCATCTCTCACGCATCTTCGCTGTACCCGGGAAATGATGCTTGACATTACGAAAAACGTTACATAGCACCCTAAAGCAAAAAATATGAGCTAGAATGCTGCAAGAACTGATCACTTGCTCATGCTTATATCATTATACAAATTTTAGAGAATGACACAGCTTTTCATTAAAAATTTACTCATTCTAACTCACTCTGCTACGAATAAACCACAAAGCTTGATCTTTTAGTATAAACTGTTTGGTAACTACAAAGGTGTGGTGCATCTGGCCTATTAGAAGTTTGATGTATATCACAATGACTGAGTTGAAGTCTTTCATCATCATTCTCGATTAAGAAATGTTACAGAATGTTTCCTTAGAGCGTAATATATCTGAATAATTGAAGCACTTGCCTCGTTGTCATAGCTCTTTTTTGCATCACTAACCTTTAGAAAGTTGTGCACACTATACAGTACAGGTCCAAATTATGAGCAAATTTGAGAGATCTAGATTTGTGCTAAATGACCTAGCGTCGATCATACTAAAATCTATTGAATGAGCATCGCTACAGTCTGTATGCAAATCAATTCATCTTTGTGGCATGCGTTGTATTTCAACTTACGGTACTATGATCTCCAGGAAGCTTTCGAAAAACTGTCTGCCAACACTAATGACAGCCAGTTCAATCACCAACTCGACCATGCAGCCGGCAGGAGCACAAGATTCGGGCCGATAACCGAAAATGCGGTACCTGCCTTGCTCGCGATCTTCCTCTTCTGAACCGGGAACACCGGAGAACCTAAATTTAATAGAGACACATGATCAATTTCGTCTAATTGATTGACGGCGATGGAATTTGTATAATTAGAGGCAAGTACAGAATCACCCTTCAAGGCAGTCCCTCCATATTCTAAAAATCAGAGACATATCCTGGACAAATAATGACTAATTACGGCTGTTTCTGGAAAGTTGGGCAAGTTTCTAAAATCTGTGCTTCTGTTACTGAAGTTCTTCAAAATTTTTCGAAATAACTCACTTTCCCTTGATAAAGGCAATATAGAAGAGTGAGGAATAGCAGTTGACGAACTCAAACAGGAAGACTTTGAGGGTGTAGCCGTTGTCCCATTCAGTTTGCGTGCGGGGACATTCCCAGTTAGTAAGTACCCTGGCGATCCATCTGTATCCCTGAAGAATTTAACAGATATTGATCTTAAATCAATCAGTTCGTTTCATCGCAATCGTATGAAGACGTTTTTAAACGGCTGGTCCGGTCACCTCTTGCCGAAATAAATGCGCCGTTCTTTTCACAGCCTATGGCTAGCAGGCTGCAAATCATATTTATTTAAAATGCAATTAAATTATTGCTGGACAGGTTGTCAAGCGTGTCTATAATTCATATACGCCACACTCCCTTCAACTAGGGGTGACTGGAGTTTTCCCTTTCAGTGTCGCACACAAGTCAAGTATCAAAAGGTACTGCAGCTGCAGAACTACAAACGTGCTAGTTGGTCATTAGTTCTTCATTTCGGTTACTATCGTTTTTTTGTCCTTACCGCACTTAGTATTAAAATGACGACTAGGTTGATAATGGCGGCAGTTACTCCAGTAAGAATAGGAGCATTGGTCTTGGCGAATTCGTCGTCACTCGCGTGCAGCACATACAGCACAATCACCCGGTATACGATCGCGCCGAACACAAACGCCAGTACCAACAGAAGCTGCAGTAGATAACGATTAATACTGCAAAGTTTTCGATTTCGGTCTTAGAGGCTGTATTTTGATCCCGAATATACCCTTGAACCATTTCGAAATTTCCTAATTGTAACTAGCTTTATAGTATGTTTAAACAACATTAATAACTGCCAGAAATTACAAGAGAATATCTCATGGATGAAGATATGGGCAATAATTTTTCATTTACAGCAGAAAGGGTCGTCATTTTGTAGAAAAAACTATTATATTTACACCTTGTACTCATGCGCGCAGCCACCATGCGCAAAGTTACTAAAATCGATCTGGCTCGATGTGGAATATGAACTCTATCTCCACCGTCTTTACCAAGAGTTTTTCCGGAACTAATGATTAGGCACGACAATTAGAAATTATTTGCTTGCATTTTCCTTCTAAAGAGGCTGCAGCAGGCGAATTGATACGGCGGGGGAAAACAAAGCAGTAAAATAAATTATACTCAGCATTGAGATGATTGGAAAAAATAAACCTACACCGAAGACAACAGTAACTCCGGATATGAAATGTCGGGTGGCTTTTTGATAAAATGGCAGATATGGCTCCTCCTCTTGTGTAACTGGGTTAACACATTTGCCGCTCACACGAAGCTGGAACTCTGGTCGGATCGTTTCCTGAAACAGGGCATAATTTTAGAAAAATGATGCAGGCTACGATAGAGCGAAAAAGATTAACAATAGGGATATGTTTATAGTTTGGCTGTAACGCTGTACGATTAATTTTAGAATGAATGCTTTCAAAAACAGTTGCAAATGTGAATGGTTTTATATTTGGTTTAAAAAACTGATTGAGAATGATTCTTCAAAGGACTTTTTCCACTGCCATCAAAATGAGAATGATTGATCGAGCTAATTGCACAGTTTCGGACGCTTTAGCTCAGTAACAGAGCATTTTTGTCTGTCAGCGGTAACAGAAGACAGTTGTTTCGATTCCAGTATGTGGCAATAAGCAAAATTTTAATATGGGATTCCTTCATTCTCTAAACAACCTTGAGGTGATAAGTACTGACATACCACCTTGACGAAATATACCATCTGTTACCAGCGATTTTTGTCAAATAAACTTTTGGCAACAAGCATAACATCCAAAACGTGAATTGTCTCGTAAGGAACAATATCATTTCATAATGTATTTCAAGTTTCATGACTGGGTAAAGAGAACCTTCTCAAGGATTTACAGTGATAAATGCTCTGAGATTTCATCGAAAATAAATTTATTTACTCAAAGCGTTAAGAAGCTCGTTAAGATCAATTCTCAGTCTGTTGCATAGATTGAGATTTGGACTTGAACTTTAAGTGGAAGATCAAATACTCACTTCTTCCACTTCGTAGTCCATCAGGTCCCATTCCCAAGCGATTTCAGCATGATATCTCTTCCAGCCCTCCAAGAAAAGTGTCGCCCAAACGCTCATAAAAATTGCAAACAACATCGTCGAGACGTTGTCAAACATGTGTGTCAACTGTAAAATATTATTATTTATTTATTTATTTACACTCTCCTTGACGCGATGGGATAGAGGTTCAAACTTTCTCCTCAACCAAATCTCAACTGTATTTAACATCAGATTTCTCTGAAGTTAAAAAAATCTGTTCATTGCTCCCAGAATATGAATTTTGAGTTCAGCTTTCTCTGATTGTGATTTTGCAATTAAACGTCTTTTGTCGCTTTAAAAGCAATACTTTCTCCATCGAGAAGCATCATTTTCTTGACAACTGCTGTTTAGACAAAACTGTTAAAAAAGTGTCAGAAAGCTAACTGCGCGTCTTTATTTGCGTACCTTTGCATGTGTGCAGCTGTCAAAAAGTTGCCAGAATGTGCACAGTTTATCACAATTTGGGCACATAATTATACTACCAGCGCCCGTTGCGTTGCACAGTTCGCTGCTGAAATTAAAGGGACATCATAATACTAACAACGACTATAGATCACTTGCATACTCCCGTTCACAATGCACGAGCAGACTAATCGATTGGCAATTTATGCGTTTAGATAGGTTATTGAGACGATAGATAGATTCGCTTGTATGCTTAGGAAGCATGAACCTGCTGTGATCACTTCAGTTAATCTCGCATTGAACTACTATTCAGTGGTAGGCTAATGCTAATGCACTATAAAATTAAAAAGAATAAGCAGTTTAATGTACATTTCAATGCTGCTTCATTGACCTAATAAAAAGAAAATTTTATTTATACAGTTTTGCACACTATTTTTCAGTCTCCAGAACTATTAACAATAGTATATTTTGTGATGATTACTGTGGCTGTCGTGGTATAATTACTTCTGTATTATAATCGTATCCACATATTTATTAGTCTGTCCATTTGTCATAATTCGTGCAAAGCTCATTCCAGAATCGCTTAATGTGTATTACTTACTACCGCAGCATTTTTAGTAATAAAAAGTACCTGATTGTATCAGTTGAAAGCGAAAGAGTTCCATAGATGAAAGAGAGGAAACCAACGACTGCTGCGGGAAATAAAACTTTGGTATAGTAGCCGAGCCATGCAAAATACAAGCCGATCCTCGCTCCAAAATACTTTCTACAACGTATTACATGGAATATGTGAGATCAAAGAGGCAATTTTCTAAGTTAAAGCTTAGCTAGTTGTGTAGTTTTGAGTTACTAGCTTTCTGTCATACGCCTTGACTTGAGAGATAATTAGGTGTGACAGCGTTAATCACACACACACACACACACAACTGTTTCGTCTCTTCGCTTTTTCTTTTTATGCTTCATTCCTATCAGATCAGGCCCGGTGTCATTGGCTGAGGGTTACATAGCGTCTTTTTAAACGCCTTATTATTTTTCTGGTGTTAAATCATCTGAAGTTTTGACGGTCGTGGAGGTGGAATATAAGCACTCCTTGCACTTCAATAGAGTTTAGGGTATGATTTTGAAGACCCCCTGTTAATCATAGTCGGCAAAATATCAAATTTTTTTGAAAAAATTGTCCTCACAGAACTTTCTTGAAGTAACTACTCTTATGGTCATGACAGATTGCTCATTGGTGAAGTGGAGTTGAATGGGGCTACTTGGGTTGCCCTGTTCTTTGTCGCCAAGGAGGGAACGCTGTACTAAAAAGGAGGAGGAGCCATTTGGGAGACAGAAAATTAGATGTTTCCGTATCGCCTGGGGCCAATTTCATAAAACAAATGTGAACTGTATTAACATCTATATATATATACATCAGAGCGCGGATTGGTCACCACGCGCGACTGAGCAATCACTGCTCAAGTGTGAATACATTTAGATGTTAATACAGTTTGCATTTGTTTTGTGAAATTGGCCCCTGGTTGTATCTATTCAAGTAGCGCTGCAGAATATTAACATAAGCAGTGCCGTAAACTCGAATCCCAACCTCACAGACTGTTATCGATGGAATTAAGAACAGTTTAACAGAAAAAGCTGAATACTGCACTAACTTGATTAAAGACTTTGGTTGATACTTGTAGAAACGAGCTGCCCTTGCCCATGTATCATAAAGCAGCTGACGATCGTTCTCGTCGACATTAGTATCTTTCGAGCGCTTTTTCACACGCTTTTTTCTCTCCGTATTACTTATTACATCACCCTCAAAAAGAGAATTATGAGCACATTGAATGCACCTTTGCAACGATCCTCTAAGAACGAACAGGATGAAATCAACACTGATAAAAGCCGTAAACGCCCATGAGAGAGAGAGAAAAGTTACGGCAAAATATGCCAATATTTTTTGCATTGCTTCTTTGTGGAACTTTCATGTTTTAACTTGTAACTTCAAAGAGTGGATTTATCCAACTTATACCATATTTGGTTTTATCCTACTTTATCATATCTATGAAGAGCTCAAAAATTAAATTCAAAACAGGGAACGTCATCTCCCCCCGCAACACACTGGCTTCTGACAACATAGTAACACCAACTTTTGTGATACTTGAAAAATTTACTTTTCCTCGAGAGACATGCTACCAGTACTGTTTCTTCATCTGTAAAATGAACGAAAATGTTTATAAGCTTAAAAAACAAAAACTATGCTGTAATTAAAAATGCTGCTTGCAAAAGCTTGGATATAATGAATCTTTCAAGCATCTGGTAGTCATAATTATTAAACCGTTAAGTAACTGCCAAGCGCTTAACCGAATCGCAAATAGATCCCATTTTTACAGCAAGATTTATTAAGGCTATTGAATTACCTCATGCAAAGGATATGCGGCCGTATAAGTGCCATTGGCAAGGAGGCGTCCAATACCGAAGCGATCTTTCCTATGCGGATCAAAGATGGTTCTGATGAGCAGATCGTGCACCATGCGACCTCGCTGGGCAGTCGAGAAAAACTTTTCATGGTCGCCGTCCGGCATGATAAACCTAAAACGGTAGACAACTCATGAAGCACAACTATACTAAGAAAGCATGGCAAATGAAACAAATGATTACTCTCTCTCAGATGTACGTTAAGATCGAGCACGTAGCTAAGAAGGAACTCAGACAGCAATCCTTCTTCAGTTTTTTAAGTCATAAATATAATTTATTACGCTTTTTGTATTAAATAATGCTAAAAGCCTATTATAATGAAAACACGATTCTGATTTCTAGTCCACGAGTTGCATAGTTGTCTCCTTCAATAATTCAGTTCTAGCTACGCGCCTTCTTAGCGTCAACCGGTTAGGGACTGGGCGTCATGCTTGTGAGTACTGCGACAGTTCAATAGGTTTCATATTCACATTTAGTTAAACTATTTAGCTAGACTACTTAAGATTAGCAATTTTTTTTGCTACTCCTAACCATTACCATGTATACAAACGTTGTAATCAATTCATTTGCACTGAAATGAGCATCGGCGCGGCTGACGCGCCGCTCAGTTAATCACTTTGGCATTCACAATTAGACAATCAAGTAATAAAAGAAACATACTGGTCGGCACGCTCGACGCTAAATAGTGCGGTAAAGTAGTCGGGTTCCTCGATTTTGTACTTTTCCTCGATTTTAAAAGTGTTGATGCTTTGCAGAATACTCTCAACGCAGCCTTTTTCGTAGTTGCCAATGTCATTCTCGCGTATTGGCATCTTAATGCGCAAATATTCCGCCTGTTTCGCCAGCACCTCCCAGGGAGCGTGAACCAGGACAAACCGTGTGTTACTGAGCTGAAAATAAGAATAAGAATGAGCGAGCGATATGAATAGCTACAATAAGTTTTTTACAAGTGAGAGTTTTTCTGTATTTGTATTTTGGTATTTTACTTCGTTTTGCATTGTAAACAGGGGACATTTGTCATCATTCAAGGTCCAACATAAAATGACCGACTCGATTTTTCCCAAGTAGTAAGTGGTTCATCACACAGCAAGTCTTTTTTTTGTTATTGTAGCGCAATATCTGACTTGCACAGGTGTACCATGGAGAAACTTTAATTGCTCGAGTTCACCTCTACTCACCTCGGCGTCGGCGATCTCTAGTTGCATTCCCTGAATTTCAAGCATCGTCTGGAAGTAAGAGCGTCTGCTGTGTTTCTTGTCCTCAGGCTTTACTTCTTGCGATTCTGACTCGTCCATGCTTATCTCGTCATCGTCGAGTTCATATGCCAATACGTAATCGATGCGCCGCACACCGTCGGCAAAGAAACATTTCTGGTCTGATCTTCGAGCACAGTTTCTCGTCTGAAATTGCTCCGCCGTCAGAGTCCTTGACCGCCATAGAAATGAGAATAGAGGCGTATTAGAAGAATGGATATTGACTGAGGCCAGGAGTCATCGTTGCGGCATAGGTGATAAGTAGGTGCAATCAGAGCCGTGATTCATATGACTCTTGGGCGTTGAGAAATGAGAAATTGGGCCGGTTTCATATCGCGTACTATAGCTAAAGTCGTACTTAGCACAATAATAAAGTATAGACCTTAAGTACGACTTTAGATAAAGTACGCGATATGAAACCCACCTACTGAGTTCTACAAGTCACGCAACTCGTTATTTTACTCATAGTACTTTTTATCTTTCCCACCCCTCCATTCTTCATCGCTAAGGCTGAATATAATCGTCCATATTTTCCCTCTCATACCTCTTTTGACAGGCATATCAGAAATTTTGTCTCACCTGACGACCTTCTTCCATAGGGATTGTAATTTCGCCGTTCTTTGATAGAAGGCGTTGATCGCCATCGCCTAAAATGAGTAATTCACCAGTTTTAAAGCGATCAACAATATTCGCGAACTGAATGTTCACCGCCGTAAATATCAACGATGGTTTAGTTGCGCGATAAAGCTGTGTTAGATGTTAACTTTTGCATTTATTTGATAAAGTAAGACCCAAACGAAGACTTTTTTCTGGCAGCAAAAATGAGAATAACGGCAGACGCCGTGAACGTAACTTTTTTAATTTAAAAGCAATCGAATTCTCACTTTAACTAAAAGTTCTATTTTAAAGAAAACATATCGGCTCCACATCAGACTGAGTTCTACAACTAGGAAAATATCTATTTATAATTTGATTTATTTATTCTCAATAAAACGAATTAATGAGTAAAATCGTTTTCGCTGCACTATATAAATTAGCAGCGTCCACCTTTCAGTTTAATAATAAAAATGATACAAACCTTCGGCATCGTCAGCATAGCGAAGTTTCATTTCCATACTTTCCATCTTTGCACTCTGTCATGGAGACTTTCTTGTAAAGCCAGCAACAGCTTGCCTTGCCGGGGCGGCTGATTGATTGCCGTTCGATTTTCGATGGCAGAAATCAAGAGCCTAGAGAAATAGTAGGCTCCATACTGTCAGCGCAGTCGAATCCGAACGCTACTGCACTGGAATGACCAGAAACGTCTATTATGTCCGGTTTCTCTTTCATCTAGATCGCACGACGCGCGGCCGCACTGAATTGAGCAGAACGATGTACCGCAAATTACCCCTATTACCCCGTTTGAATCGTTGACATCTGGTTTCGGTTGCGCATATGGCACTATTGATCGCTATACAGCCATGTTGTCGCTTCGACTAAACGTAATACGAAAAGATAGTGGTCAGTGTCGCACACGTCTTCCCCCTTTACCACGCAGTTACTCGATAGTAGATACGTCACCCGTTGTCATAGCAACAACTATTTCCTGTTGTGGGCGTTCGGACCATGAACATACAAAGCTGTCGAACAAGTATGCCGATTATAATCAAGAAAAACTTGTTTGTCGAAGTCACGGCTACATCATGGAATAACGACAGGACCAAATTTTGAATTTTACATAGAACAATTAGTGTTTATAGTTGCAAAATTAGAAATAAACGTATCCTAGTCACTAACAGTTCTACGAATTCTATTCTATCATTTCTGGTAATTTGGCTGAAATCAGTAATGGTATATAAAATTTGAAAATTTGAAACTATGGACATTTCACTAGGTTGTTCTGCAGCGAAAATGTTCCTCGCTCATGCAGTTGTCTAAAATAAGTGGACTAAGGGCAAGTAAATTGTATAATGAACGGCGAAAAGTTAAATAAAGAGACTGTTAAAATGTGGATTATACTGATGTCATTCCGATTCACACAGCAGTTTACCATGTGGCTCTAGCTCGACCGATATTTGTTAAGTCTATCCCTTAAGTTTAATTATCTGTAAATAACTAATCTGTGAAGGAGCTGTTTGAAATAAAATTGATACAGATATGGTGCATAAAGCTAAGGCGCTGAAAAAAATAGTAACGCAGAAAGGTACTTATTCGGAAAATATACTAATCTACTAGAAACTTATGCTAGAACAAGCCGAAAACGTATAATTTTCAACATCGACGTTTGCTGCGATACTCGCAAGCATGTCAGCTGCGTTCTAAAACTACGCGCGCGACGTTTACACAGTGCGGCCGGTTCTAAGCCAACCCACCAGTGCCAACGGGTATGCGTCGATCAGCTCTGTTATTTGTTGTGGTCCTATCGATCCGTACAAATTGTAAAATTGTCGTTAGCGCATGTCAAACTACAGATATGAAGAACTGAAATCGGGTAGAGGATAATTTAATAAAAAATTGGACCTTCTCGGCACACATATAAAGTGAGCTTCAGAAGAAATCATTGCACAATTTGAATAAACTTTTCCACGTATTATAAGCTGTCAGCTTATGCTCAAACTCTGTTTCATTTACTCTTCGACAAAAGTGAGATCATTTGATGCAATAAAACAAACATGACAATACAATCTATCTTTCTCCTTAACCAAATCTCAATGCGATCCGCAGCGAGAACAATGTAGTTTGCAACCAACTTCGCAACTCTATTGCAAATCCAAAATTGCACACTTTCACTTTCACATTGGTCATTTTTCGGTTATTTCTCATTTTCTGAACGATCAGTACACTTTAAATACTGCAGTTCTGCAGTTTTGCACTTGCAATAGTTTTGTAGAATAGCTCCGCAGTTCGTACATGACTTACAGTAGCATTTGGTAGCATTGGCATACATATTTTATGTTTTTGCAGCTCTTTTTTTGATTACTGTCCAGTTTAATGGCCTCTCATGTTCAGATTCAACGATAAGACTTATGACAGAATTGACTTTCAAACTAACTTACCAATCGATGTCGGTTAGCGGCGCTGTGTCCGGGGTTATTCTTCTGTATTACTGAATGCACATGATTGAAGCTTCGGTTTGGCGGTGCAGCGGGACGAATTGAATCGCTCCTCTCGGAGACAGATAGTAGAGTCGCCACCTATGACAACAGTTGTGGTTGATCTGTTCTTATGCCTGCTAGCAAAACCCCAGTCTTCCGCTATTATTAAGTGTTATCATCTTATTTCGCAACACATGCACTTTATTGTGCGAAGAAAACTTACCCACCTTGGAGTATTAGGCGTGTTTCTTAATGGTTTAGCCATCTCTCAGCCCGAATAGTCAAACATAATATGCTTACAGCGACAAAATATGTCCAGCTAAGCAGAAGCGTCTTCACTCATTGTTGCATACAACGTCATAGTGCAGAGAGAAATGAAGTCTTTTACTCGTAATCTCTTAGTCAGAGACGAGAAAATGAAATTTTGACTTTGCAGCGTCTTAGTTTTAAGCTTGAAACTTTTAGCTAGTAACTGCTTGGACCCTTCAAGCAGATCAAGCTCTCCTGCTCAATTTTTGAAATTTTCAAGAACAGTTTGTAGACTTTCTGAACATTGATGAACTATTAAAAACAGTCATTAAAATTGAGATGGATGGAATGCGGAGCTTATAAATTGATCAGTTATTTTTGGAACAAAACGAACTGTCCATTTAACGAATATTATCGTTGATGACTGAGCATCTACTTGATTATTCTAAATCGAACCAATCGAGTTATGCAGTATTTATCCAGTGCGAAACAGACAATCAGTAATGATTGATGGTCGTATATCAAAGCGTAACTTTAGAGCAAGATATGTTTATTTTACCTCATTTATGTTCTCATTTAGTTCTTTCCTTTATGTATTCATTTAAGCGCTCATGAAAAATTGTCAACATTAAACAACAATGTGTTTTAGGAACTGATTAAAGGAAGGGACAAGAAAAGTGGTAAATGTTCAAGCGCAGTACACGTGAAATCAAGTCAGCAATCGACTTTATCAATTAGTTGGCGCTGTTGTACTGTTCTTCCCCGAATTGACGCACCATCCAACAAAATGCCGGTCCGTCTACTGCGCTGCAGGCCTCGCTCGGTTCAAATGCTTCCGAAAGACAGTCGCAAAACTTATCATCGCATTCGCTTCTTTTTTGGCGGTTATCGTAGCAACTGTCGTGAGCAAGGCAACAGTTATTTGCAGCTCCTGCGATTGAAGAACAATTATGAGAAAGAAATAAAACATGATAAGGGTAGACATTGCGGATTTTTTCCATTGAATCACTCTTTAGAAAGCTTTCTTTTCTATTAGCGCACCGAGATTTTTGAGTCCAGTGTCACATTATGGATATTGGTGGGGGTGTGGTCAGTAGGAAGGTAAATCTGTCCCTGCAATCTCTCATTTTTTAGTGAAGAGAGGAGATTTTATTAAATAAAAGAAGACGTCAATTGTTAGATATTTCGTTAAAGCCGGTGTGGGGACCACGAGCAGGATCCCCAATATTCAGTGTTATCTCGTTTTTGGACGATTTTCATCAATTTCAGCGGAGTTCGAGTGATTCTTCCCCAAGTCCATCGGTCCTTCGAGTTCTGTCTGATGAATACGGTCGTATGAAACGCGAGCCGAAAGTAGCTTACGGTGAATTCTGACTTCATGTCTTTAAATAGCATCAAATACTGCTATTCTGAGTATTCCTTCGAAAACTAAAAGGAACTCCAACTTACAATAATTTATTGATGACTTACTGCGGCTTGAAAATGTTCGTCTGTAAACTCGATACACAATTAGCGTGTCCTGCTCGTATTCGGCCCTCTCTCATGCATTGTACGCCTCAGAAAATGCTTTGGGGAGAGGCTCAGTTCCTATACATCAGCCCTGTTTCTTACCTGTGAGCGTAGGACAGTCGAGGTGTGTTGACAAGTAAGAGAACCATTCGCTGAATCGCCCGCTGCCACACTGCCAAGCGCGCGCCTCAGCCATAACAAAAGGGTTAAACTTTCTAACAGGATTAGCGCTACACACGCAAGAGATAGTAAGAATAACGCTGCTGATCAAAAGCAGCTTCATCGCGATCAGATTTTGCGAAACAATCAGAAAATGCGATTGTTGTTCAGTTACTCAAGCTGGCAGATACTTAAATATTCCGCTTTGCGGTTTGATTAAACATCAAAGTGACCAGAGTACCAGGCACGTCAAATGATTCTCTCGCGCAGTGTCAATCAAACCTTGTTCCGCTTTTGCATCATGGCGAGTTCGCTGAACTTTCGACGCTTACACATCGCTATTATCAAGCTTGAAAAATCTGTTACTCAAAAGTGCCGGCTTTTTATTCAGTCAATATTTTATTGGACGCATATCATCCGCACAGTGAAACGAATAAGGCTCCAACTCTATTAACAGGAAGCCTAAATTTTTTCTGATGCTCCCACAGAAAGAGTGGTTACATATAACTCCGTGTTTGAATTGCATACTGGTTCTAGGAAGTTCTCAAATATATGAACATAAAGTTTCTTCTAGATTAACAACGCTTCCATGTGACACACTTTAACATCGAGGTGTCATAAACTGGAATTTTGGGGTAGGAACAGTGCTGTGGTCCAGGAAGCAAAGTAGAAATTACAAATAGCTGACACAAGTTAAGAGTTTTCCGTTTGATGTAATAATTAATTGGATGGTATACTATGCATTAACAGAGAACAAAATTTGTTCTGTAACCTCAAATAGAACGAAGAAACGATACAGTTTGATCATTGAAGAACTGAATAGTCAATGAGTTGAACCGCGCGCTTTGTTCATATTATTAATTACTTTTACTATCATGGGAATAACAAAATCTCTACAATTTCATTTTGCTCTCAGTTTCATCAGCATTGTTGCACAACTTGGATTCCAAACAACAAATACTATCGAGGCGCGCTTCACAAAACAAAAAGTATCCGACAGAAAACTCTGAGTCCCATAACGAACTTCCTGATTAGTTTCGTCTGTTTGTAACTATCGTACTTTAAACGAGGGAGATTCACGGAATAAAAATCCAATCAAACGTTGCAAATAAAACAAAGTGGGTTTCCACTCTTTTGGAATTTAAAGTGTGAAAGCAACGAGAAATCGCAGGAAGAAGTAAAGAATGGTAAAGCGAAAGACGCGCAAGTCAGATTCAGGTGGGAAGAAGTCGTTAAAAGGCGTACCGACTGTGGAGGCTATCCAAAAAACCGAAATCAACGAGGTTGGTAAATTCTGTATAATACAGTTTATTAGATATTGCTTTTTTCAGATGGCAGTCAAGTACTGGGCGCCCTACGTAAAAAAACATTTACCCTTCGATGCCAAAATAGTGCAGCATCTCTACACAAATGAACTACTAGGATCGTTATTCTCACATAACAAAGTTGTTCTGTTGGAATTTAGGTGGGCTATTGTTCTTATTTCATTGGCTTTATTTCTTGCGTTCAAGGAATTTAAGGTTATGACTTCACTAATTTCGTCTTATATAACGTGAATATGTGCATTGATATATCTGACCTTAATATTTACTATTTTTGAGTGAGAAAAGGTGAAGTGAGGCGAAAGTAAAGTAATAAATTTCTTCGAGACACTATGTTTTGCGGCTTAAATGTTCATTAACTGAAGCTCACGCATCATTTTGGAACGCTAATGATGGACCAAATTTTACAAATTTTATTTTAAAGCTAAAGTACTACTTTCCTTGGGACACGCTTAAGCACTGCCTAAAGATTAAAAATCAATTAAAAGAACTGAAATAGGTTCAAAGTGTCGTTTCGCGTGATAAGCCGAGTTTTTAAGTCGAAGGGTCAAAGCAAATGGCGAAAATTTGAACATTCTCATTTCAGTCAGTATCTGGAAGCGTTCTTGTGGCCCAACTACAACCCGAAAACATCGCCAAATGAGCATTTACTCTCCATCATTGCGATGGTCAACGAGAAGTACAGAGAGCGGGTGCCCGCCTGGGGTGTAAGTCATATTTTCACTGTGAGAGTTGTATTGGTGATGTGCTTTCACTCGGTCTTTAGTTTAAACAACCTTGAACCTTTCCAGTCTGTCTTATAGTTTCTGATGAGCGATATATTGTTAACTCTGCACTCAGGAGACTCTTTGTTCTAGGTGCTCAGTAGAATGCTATAACATGCAGCAACGTTCTGTTTAACGAGATTAGTTTCACTCGCTGTGCAGTAACTCATTAGCGCTTCGGTTAAAAAAGAATACGACTGGTATCCATGCACTCATTCTTTTTTTTATCGTTTTTAGCTTTGTAATTGTGTTAGCGAGGCTGTATCAGCTTTAGTAGCAACGCTATGCAATATAGTTCTATGAGTTAAAGAGCTTGGCGAAAGTATTTTCTCGCCTTTAAAATCCAAACCGCACAGTATTGAATAATGCACCGTCCATTTTCCCTGTGCGATTTGTTCCTGCGTAAATATCACTATTTTCATTGACATAATCAATTATCACCTAATCGATAATGGTCAATTTCATATTTTAGTGCTTCGTTCGCGATCCGGAGAAGTTTAACGGCTTCTTCCGGAAGGTTCTGGAAGCGGCGCTGGACGAGAAAGAGGAACTGGCGAAGATCGAACAATCGCTTGTGCTTACATTCCTCGTCCACTGCTTCGATAGTGTGGTACGTAAGAAAACTGGGACGTTTTCCCTTAAAATGGATGCACTCTAATTGGGTATATAATCCCAATATGTGGTAGACCAGTCTATAACGATGTTCATAAACATTATGATTTAATTACGCGCACATTTTCGAACATTTGCAAATAACCGTTAAATAAGGTCATTTTTGTGGTATCGCATATTTTAACACGTAGCTTAATAGTTGTTACATAATTGTGTGCTAAAAATGCTTTCAAGTGCGGGATTGAAATTTGGGAGTTAGATTACGATTGAGCGAGATAGGGTCATTGGTTTTTGTGATAACATAGTGAGCGCTTGATGGTCGATCAGTTGCTCACGGTGCAAACTATCACTATAAAGGCCCTGCGACCATCGCTTAATATACCTCCATTTTCAGGAAGTAGATGTTGTACGAGCGGCTGTTCAGCGATTAGCCTCGCTTCCCTGCTGGATCAACTTATTACCGGTACAAATTCTTCTCATTCAAATTGTTATTTAATTTAAAATTTCATCACCTTCGCATTATTTTGAAGATGATAATAATAATAAGCCGACGTTCTTCAAATGAAGTAGTCGTAACCAATTGGTAGCTATTCATTGATGGCACCGGTAGGAATAAAATATCATGAAATTCGATCCTTTCAGTTAATTAAAGTAAAGTAGTCATAATTTTGCGATCAATAATAAGAAATCGAGTCACAGTCGGCAATGAAGAGCTCGTCTTTCTGTGTGAAATAACCATTTTTCATCATAATTGATAGTAATTTATTGGTTTTCATATGCATAAACTGATAGAAAGAAGCGCAATTGACTTTCGAAGCATTCTACCTTATTCAGTCTTAGATTTCTTGCCACTAATCGACAATTTTCGACGATAGTGTAAACATTATTCCCATTTTTCAGACCCAACGCGAGGACCAGTTTGCGCAGAACACGAAATTGAAGAAGTTCTGGCAGGTCATCCAGAAGCATGACGCTAAGCTAGACAAGGACCAGCTGCAGGTTGCAGAATTTGAGCGTCGCTTTCTTTGGCGCCTCCTTCACAAGTTCTTCGACGTTCTCGATGATATTCCGTTGGAAGGTGGCAATTCAGTTGTTGTTTAATTATTTGATATACTGTACATTTACTTCTATATCTAATTGATAATTTATTGGAAGAGTTAACGGGCAGATCACGTTTTGGTATCGCGGCGAAAAGGTGTAGCCGCAAATGTTCACGCTATCGATGCTTTACTACTCATTTAATTTAATTTTCTTCAATTCAAACCGAAAATGTTTAGTTGTTCATCTGCAGTGACCGATCAAAATATAGAGCGGTATATTACGGCTTTACTGTGCGTTGAAGCATCATTTGTAGCATGGAATTCCTCAAAAGGCCACAAGTATTCGAATTGTTTAAATTTTTACGTAGTAATACTAATAATTAATGCTTATTACGGTTCATGGACGATACGCCCCATCCAACCGGCGTGTGGCGTGTCCGGGCGTATACCAGCCGGCTGAGACGAATCGTCCTCGTATGCATATTAACAGTGTTAATGCCTGTTTCAGGGGAGATAGATATGCTGACCGTTCACTACTGCGAGCGAGCGTTGGAGCTGATGATCGACCTGGAGGCGCTGCTGCCTACGCGGCGCTTCTTCAACGCGCTGCTCGACGCGAGCCACGCCATCACTCGCTGCACCCTCAGCGCTCTCATTAGACGGGAGGAGGGCGCCCTCTTCTGCGAACTCCTACAAATGCTCCGATTCTACGCCAAGTTCGAGATCGACGATGTCAC